>PYHX02000495.1:34459089-34481460 GCA_004302925.2 Cochliomyia hominivorax | reverse complement strand
TTTTGTTGTTCTATTGAGGCGAGTACAGCTGTACTACAGAATTGTCTACACCCGTTCTATAGCTTTAATTAGTGTCAACAAAACTGATCTGTTGCGCCATTTATAACTGGGTTTACTGTGTTTACTATTGTTCTATAGCGCCTAGTGTAGCTGTTCTTATTGATGACTATTGTGTTTTATAGTTTCAATTACAGCTGTTTTATACCATCAACTACAGCTGTTATATAGTTTTGATTTATTTCTGAAGTCGTTGTTCTATAGTTTCGAATATAATTGATCCATAGTGTCGGATACAGCTGTTCTGTAGCATCCCCCATAGCTGTTTCGTATCATCGATTATAGCTGTTCTTTAATAGTTACTATTCTATTATTCCGACTATAGCTGTTTTATAGCATCATATATAGCTGGTTAATTATCTAGAATATAGCTGTTCAGTTGCGAGACAATATTTTCGACTATAGCTGTTCTGTATAGTGTTCTATTGTCCAGACTATCGATGTTATATAGACGCTACCATATAGCATTAACTGTAATACCTTAAAACAGAAGTCCAGTACCTATTTTTGGACTATTTTTAATAAATCGTCTTGATTGTTTTTAATCTTAACTCTGTTTTTAGTATAAAATTGGTAAAATGATTGAAATGGTGTAAAACTAAAAAAGTTTCACTTCTTTTGTGGTTAACGAAACCAAAATCCAGGATGCATATTTTACATGGTAACATGAACTCTCCTTGTTTTTTATTTGGTGATGAGTTTCTTAAAATTTATATTCGACTTGTACTTAATCAAAATAAGAGAATGAATATCTATTTAATTCTCAGTACGTTCATTTCTTGGCTAAAACACACACACACAATCATGCATTCTCATTTAAAAGTAAAATATGTTATTAGATGTGTGTGTGTGTATCTATGTGAAGGTTTTTTTATGCAATATTTTCATAGATAAATTTCAAAGTCATTTTTTTGTTCTTAGTTTAATCTAATAATTATGTTGTTTGCTGTTTTTGTTTTGTTTTTGCCTTCATATTTTGCATTTTTTGCATGTCGAGTAGTTGTGGCAACAATTCATATTCTGTATTACGTGTGAAAGATAAACTTGAGTGCATAATATCTGAAAGAGAATAAGAGTCTGTTTCGAAGTTTATATCTTTAAATTTTTTTTATTCTAAATATTATATATTTGAGTGAGTGTGTGTGAGTGTGTGTGTACGGATGTGTGTGTATTATAAAACGTGCTTGGCAATATAAAACAATTTTAGTTTTTTCTTTTAAAATTTTTCTCAATGCATTTTGTTTTCATTATTATTTTATTTAGTTTCATATTCAACTGTGCCTGTTTTTTCTTCTATTTTTTTTTCTTTTTTGGAAATCACAAAAAAAGAACGGAATTGTTTTTGTTGTTTTCCGTAAGCCCGAAAACATTTGCCAAAGAAATATTCTATTTTTCGTTATTCTTTTAAGGCAACAAATGCAAGCTTTGTTGGAATAATAATTCTTATGTATTCTTTTGGTGCTGTAAATGAATGTATATGTGTGAGTCACTTACTCATACAAATGCATGAAAGAAAAATCTTAAAAAAAAATAAAATTGCTGAGCAAAAAAAAAATTGTTTTGTTTATTTCTCTATTTTAAAAGCAAACACGTGCCAATCTAGAAAACCAACATTAAATAAACAAGAATTGAAATGAAATATTTTTTAAGTATACAAACGAGGGTAGTAGAAAAAGGCGTTAGAGGCTTAAAAAGAAAATTTTAATAATCATCAGTTCTGGTTACATTAATGTTCAGTTCTAGTTCAGATTCTAGTTGGGTTCTAGTTTCAGTTCTAGATCAGCTCTATTTCAGTTCTAGTTCAGCTCTAGATCAGCACTGGTTCAGTTCTAGTTCAGTTCTAGTTCTATTTCAGTTCTAATTCAGTTCTAGTTCAGTTCTAGTTCAGTTCTAGTTCAGTTCAAGATCAGCTCTAGTTCAGTTCTAGTTCAGTTCCAGTTCAGTTTTAGTTAAGTTCTTCTTCAGTTCTAGTTCAGTTCTAGTTCTAGTTCAGTTCTGGTTCAGTTCTAGTTCAGTTCTAGTTCAGTTCTTGTTAAGTTCTAGTTCAGTTCTAGTTCAGCTCTAGATCAGCACTGGTTCAGTTCTAGTTTCAGTTCTAGTTCTATTTCAGTTCTAATTCAGTTCTAGATCAGCACTGGTTCAGTTCTAGTTCAGTTCTAGTTCAGTTCAAGATCAGCTCTATTTCAGTTCTAGTTCAGTTCTAGTTCAGTTCTAGATCAGCTCTGGTTCAATTCTAGTTCAGTTCTAGTTCTAGTTCAGTTCTAGTTCAGTTCTTGTAGTCTAGTTCAGTTCTAGTTCAGTTCTAGTTCAGTTCTAGTTCAGCTCTAGATCAGCACTGGTTCAGTTCTAGTTCAGTTCTAGTTCTAATTCAGTTCTAGTTCAGTTCTAGTTCAGTTCTAGTTCAGTTCTAGATCAGTTCTAGTTCAGTTCTAGTTCAGTTCTAGTTCTAGTTCAGTTCTAGTTCAGTTCTAGTTCTAGTTCAGTTCTAGTTCAGTTCTAGTTAAGTTCTAGTTCAGCTCTAGTTCAGTTCTAGTTCTAGTTCAGTTCTAGTTAAGTTCTAGTTCAGTTCTAGATCAGCTCTGGTTCAGTTCTAGTTCAGTTCTAATTCAGTTCTAGTTCAGTTCTAGTTCAGTTCTAGATCAGCTCTAGTTCAGTTCTAGTTCTAGTTCAGTTCTGTTTCAGTTCTAGTTCAGTTCCAGTTCAGTTTAGTTCTAGTTCAGTCGTAGATCAGTTTTTCTTCAGTTCTAGATCAGCTCTAGTTCAGTTCTAGTTCAGTTCTAGATCAACTCTAGTTATGTTCTAGTTCAGTTCTAGTTCAGCTCTAGTTCAGTTCTAGTTTAGTTCTAGTTCAGTTCTTTTTCAGTTCCAGTTCAGTTCTAGTTCAGTTCTAGTTCAGTTCTAGTTCAGCTCTAGTTCAGTTCTAATTTAGTTCTAGTTCAGTTCTTTTTCAGTTCCAGTTCAGTTTTAGTTCAGTTCTAGTTCTAGCTCAGTTTTGTTTCTAGTGCAGTTCCAATTCTTTTCTATTAGTTATTTTCTAGTTGAATTCTAACTCAGTTCTCGGCAGCTCTAACTCAGATTTATTTTAGCTTAGTTGTAATTATAATCCAAACTTATTCTTCTCTTTTGAGGTTTTGGTTTTGATTATATAAAAATTGAGGAATACCATTAGACAGCTTTTGGGTTAGCATCTCGTAAGGCGCCATTTAATAAATATCCTTATTAATTCCCTTAATAGTAAGAAAAACTACATAAATATTATTTTGCTTAAAACGCCATTTTTCATAGACAAATAAAATTTTTAGACTTTGAAATATTTAAATGTTTTATGATGATCATTAACTAAAACTGTATATTTTGCTACTTTAGATTTAAACCTCTTTTTGCCCAAAATTAATCCTCTGATTTTTCAAGAAAAGGATATTTAACGAAATATTTTATTAAATATTTCCCAAAATATCATTTAGTCTTTTTCCTTTAAATTATATTTTAAAATAATATTTTATAACCCAAAAAGAAGAAATAAATGTCTACATTTTTTATGATTACAAATAAAGGAGCAGATCCTGGAAGGGATGTTAACAAATAAAAAAGATTAAGGAACATTATTATATTTTTGTAAGCTCTTTCGGGGCTTTAAGAGTCTTGTAAAATGTAATTGACAAGAGGAAATTTTCACACATAACTGAAAAAGCTCTTTTGGGTACAGCAGGAATATAACAGCAGGAATATATAGACCTTCAAATTAAGAAACTTAATTAAAATTTTAAGGAAACACACAAACACACACATATACATATACATATACATACCTAGAAACCCAGAGCAAGACGAAAAAAATTAAGAGTTAATTGGAAAAAAATGACAGAGACCATAAAAAGAAACACCAACTGAAACCAACTCACAGGACATTAACAAAAATGTCGACACAAGACAATTTAATAAGTCCAAGAAAAACAACAACAGAAACAACAAAAGAAAGTTGTAAAAAGGCCTGTTAAAAGGATTTAACAACACAAATAAAAGGAAAATGAGCAAAATAATGCAGAGCTTGTTGACAGTAGAAGAGGAAGAAAAAGGGGCACAAAGAAAAATGTAATGTGAGAGCAAAGTGTCACAGTTAAAGTAAACTTAAATTAAATTGGAGATGATAGACAGAATGGATAAATATATAAATAAATAAACTATGGTTAAAAGATAAAGTAATAGAAATATGGGAGAAAAAGTAAATAGATGTGCCACAAGAGAAGGGAAGGAAGGTCTATCTATGTCTTTGTATGAAATAGAGTAGAATAGAAATGAGACAGAGACATTTTAATTACCAAGAATAATGAAACCAACATCTAACTAACATTTGTACATGACCTCAACATTAAGGTTAACAAAAAAGGGTTATTATCAAGTAACAACTAAAATGACAAGACTAAAGTAAACTTACCACCACAACTACAATAACTAACATTAACTAAATTAAGTAGATAAATAAGAGAGAGAGTAATAAAAACCAACATCCTTTTTATTTCTTAATACATATTTAGTTAAATGAAAAATTAGAGAATGGACTTTTAACAAGGATTTCTAGTAGTACAAAAGATTTTTGGAGTGTTTATTTTGAGCATTTGATTTTGGACCAGTTTAAAGGACTTAGATGATGTACTTTTATATGTAACACACAGAAAAAAAACTTGAAACAAAATCAATAATGTTAAATTAACATTTTTTACCTTTGAAGCAAAATCATAACTGAAGAGAATTTAAGTTATTTTTATTTCAATCAATTTTACATCGATCTTTTTCCTGTGTGTATTCCATTGTATATTCTTACTCAAGTATATAAGATATTCGTCAGTCCATCTGTTTTTTTCCTTAGAAATTTATAAATTTTCCTTACAATTATTTTTACAATGAGGGTTTGTTAACCTTCATTTTTTCATTCCGTTTGTAACGGCAAGAAGGAAGCATTTCAGAATCCATAAAGTCAATATATATTATGACAGCAAATCGCATCCACAATAATTAGCGGAGCTCAATAGGATTTGGACTGAGTATTTATCGTAAAAATGTGACATGTCGGTATTGTCATTTTACACATTTTCGATAGGACACCAAGAGAGGGCAATTCTCTTAACAAACACAACTTTTTTAATTTCCGTCCGTCATTCAGTTATTTCCTTTAAAGTCCTTATTTTTAAAGGACTTTAAAGGAAATGAAGTTTAATACAAAGTTTACTGATTTCTTTAGTAATGAAAGCATCACAATATTCAAACTGTAATGAATAATTTATGTTATTAAAATCTTGATCCGATTTGCAAGGAAAATGTCCGTCCGACTGTCCGTTGACAAATGGGGTTTAAAACTATTTGAGGTATAAAAAAAATATTTTTATCAAAACAATTTAGAAATTGATTTATTCATTCTGAAAGATTTAAAAGAATTTCAGAAAATTATTT
The DNA here is from genome assembly GCA_004302925.2 of Cochliomyia hominivorax. Lineage (NCBI taxonomy): Eukaryota > Metazoa > Arthropoda > Insecta > Diptera > Calliphoridae > Cochliomyia > Cochliomyia hominivorax. The sequence continues at coordinate 34,475,955 of PYHX02000495.1, read as the reverse complement.
GACTATGCACTGAAAAAAGAATGTAAAATCATTAAAACAGACATAAATCAATGTTTTTCAATTGTGGTTTTGCTTCATAGATAAAAAATGTTAATTTAACGTTGTTTTACAATAAATCCATTTTTTTCGAAATTGAACTTTTTGTCTGTACATTAAAGTTTCCTGTTCATGACGTTGCATGCTATTGCTTCATTTGGTGTGCCAGCTATAAGTCAATAATATGTGGGATTTCTAACTCACAATATTAAAAGGATTTTACAAGTGCGCTATCTGTTGCTTACTAGTGGCAACTATAATTACATAAGTTATTATTAATTACATGCAAATAAGTTCACTGATATTTATGTTATTTTTGTAGTCCCAGCACACGGCAGGTTTTTTAATTACAGGAATTAAGGCTTTTAAGGAGAAAGTATTAAAGACAATATCATTCTGAACCAATTTAACTGAAGGAATTTTTAATTTAAATTGGCATTAAAGAAAATCAAAAGATTTATTTTTAAGAAAAGTCTACAAAAACATCTGAACATTTGATGGTAACAGGCGGTTCTTTAAGTAAATGACGTATTTGAAGAAACCTGAAAGCTATAGAGGTACATTAGCCTATAGACAATTTTAATTTTTTTAAAGGCACACGCCACCAAAGTGAATTTTAGGTTCAAATATTTAGAGCTATTGAAATTATTATGTCTGTCTGCGTTACAAAAATTATAAAATTTTAAAGATTTTAAATAATTAATTTAGTGAAAAAATTAAAATTAATTATAATTTAATATGATTAATTTTTTTTTTTTAATTTTCTGGACATGAAATAACATAACTATATTTTGAGGCTTAAAATAATAATAAAATTGTGTCCATCCTTCCATTCCTTCTGATTACAAATTGTAAAAGACTTCTGAAATAATTAAAAGTTTGAATATAATTTTTAGCATAATTAAAAAAATTTATTCAGGTGTTGTTGTTAAAAATAAGACTAAAATTTAAGCGTCCATCTGTCCGTCTTTCCATTAGTAAATATATTGAAAGGAAATTTTCTTATGTCCTAAACATCTTATTATTCTAACATTTTAATCCATCAATAATCATTTGTTTATCTTTAATACCAACATTTTAATCTCTTTTCAGTTTTCACTCCTTTATGGTCATAAATCATCATTTAACGACATTTAAATTCCTGAAACATGGATTTTCCTTTATTTCGGTTTTATTTTGTCTAATTTTTTCTTTTGCAAAAATAAATACATAAAATTAAATATTTAAAACATTAAAAATGTTTGTAAACAATTGTTTTTATTGTTTTTCTTTTATAATTTTTAGTTCCAGTTCGTTTATTTCTTTCTGCATTTTTTTTTACTTCTCTGTATACTGAAGTGACTCTTATTTTGTTAAGTTAATTAAAAGGGAACAAAACAAATTTTATATTATTTAAAATCTAATTACACACTTAATGAGACAACAATTATTTTACTTAAAATTTTCCATTTGTCTGTCTGTTTGTCAGCCTGTTTGTCTAACTGTTTACAATTGTCTGTCTGTTTTTTTTAATGAATTCATTTTCGAAACAAATTTTTGGTTATTTTGTTAAAATTACTATGATTGAGGGATTTGGCAATTGAAAGGACATTTATGTTAAATCAAGAAAAACAAGAGTTTTGTAATGATAATTTAATTTCTTAATTGTTTTAAAAATATTATTTAATTTGGTTAAATATTAATGCAAATTTTCTATTTTCATTTCTTTTTAGGTAAGAAACCAAAGTTATTAAAGGAGTCATGCCGAGAAATGTAGGGTAAAGGAAAGTGACAAAAATTGAACCAAAGTGTAATTTTAAACAAGTGAGAATGATACATACGGTTATACCGAATTTTCAATGCCATATACATACATACATACATACATACATACATACATACATACATACATTCATATATACACACATATATACATGATCATAAACCGATATATAATGAAGTACATACAACTTAATATTAGAGCAAAATTTCATTATATTTTTTTCGATTTATAATTGATCATTTTACGAAAGGTCTCCCTTTGAATTAAGAGGTTGTCTCAGATAGTGGTCTATATCTTTAAATATACCGAACTGATTTCGCTGTCTTTTTATAGAAAACTTCTTACGACTATAATAAGTACTCAAGCCAAATTGCATTCAGCTCTCTCAATTATTGTAGACGTGAGCGTGACAAAAACAGACACACAGACAGACAGACAGATATCGAATTTTATTATAGTATTTCTTAGATCACTTGTAAACTATAGCTTTATAATCTGGCATTAAATATGATTGAAATATGTAATGGACTTGTCTTTACTTCCGTCTGTACGTGGAATAATTGATGAATTTTTTTTTACCGAAAATTTTGAAAATTTTCCTAATTTAACTTTTCACTAAAATTTTTCAATTTTTACTGAAATTTTTGAAATTAAATTTCCACAAATTTCGCATTAACCACATGTGTTAAAGAGGTTATATTTACTTTGTCATTTCATGTGTAACACTATGAGAAAATCATCTCAGTCCCCATAATTTATATATATTTTCTTGCATCAAATCAAAATCTTGATCGATTTAACTATGTCCGTCAGACTGTTGTTGGCGCGTTTACATCGCAGAGCTCAATAAAATTTGGTCTAAATATTTGTTATTGTTCTGAGAACTTTTAGCCAAATATCAACCAATTTTATGACTCATTAAATGTTCCTGTATATATACATATTTTATACATTTGTATGTGTGAGTGTGTACATATGGAACGCATCTATGGAAAATTCGGCATAGCCGAGTGCAGCATTCCGACTTATTTTCTTTAATTTAAAAAAAATAATCTAAGACTTCATAATGTATATATATTTTTGCCTGAAATCAGAATTTGAATCGCAATGTCCGTCCTGCCTGCTTGCATATTCTCATCCACAATTATTAACAGAGCCTAATTAAATTGTGTCTGTATTTGTATATTGTCCTGAGAATTTTCCCATTTAAAACCAGTAAAATGGGTTCAGTACATTAAAAGATATAGGCCGATATTAAAACGATCTGAAAATTCAAACGAAGTACTTTTGAAAAATTTTCAATTATAAATCGGCAAATTGGAACCGTAGAATTTTGCTATATATACCTCATTACAATTCCAGAAATTTACAAAATCGTTTGGAGAGAAGAATAGTTAAAGCCAAAAATATATCCAATGTTTGTCCCTGTGTTATTATTGTTGTATGTTAAAAAGTATAACGACAGGTTCAGCGGAGTCAAGGGTTCGTTTAATATTGAATAAAACTCACTTTTTCTCATAACGTTATAACAACACGCTTTATTTAATTTCTAATGGCGATAGCGTGATGATCATGGGAGATATAATCTCCTTTACACGATGGTTCTTTTTAGCTCTTGTGGTAGTGACTATTGGAGTGTTATGGGCAAGATGGAGTATGGTAGAAGTCTAACTTCTGTATACACCATCAGCTCTCCACTCTCATAAAATATCTCATAAAATAGCCAGAATATATCTGACTATATCAAAAATGGCTACTGGGAGCATCCAACATCGAAAGTCTAACTTCGAGTGTTATAGACAAGAAGGAGTCTTACTTCTGTATATAACCATCAGTTTTTCAGTATTCGCCTTTAAAATAGCCAATTAAATAAAATCATAGGGGGGGGAGATCTAATCTCCTCACCAGTTGTCTTTCCGCTAGCCTTTACACAGTCAATCACCTGCCTTTTATATCCTTGAACTTATTGTTTCTCCTATGGGTTGAGTCACTCAAACAAAAAAACATGAGTTTCAAACATACGTAAAACACATGATCATATGTCAGGACTAATATTAACTAATATTAACTTAAGCAAGTTCAATTAATAATAATAACAATAATAATAATAATAATAATAATAATAATAATAATAATAATAATAATAATAATAATTATAATAATAATATTATTATTATTATTATTATTATTATTATTATTATTATTATTATTATTAAAATCATATAAAGCAGTTCATAGTAATAATAAAAATCATGTTAAATTCACATTGTTGTAGCCAACTTTTGTCGTCACAAGAGTGTATATGTGAATGTATGTGTATTTACTTCACAATCATTTTGTGGTGAAAGGTATTCAAAATTCGGCTTAACCGAATAAAGCATTCTAACTTGTTTTTAATTTTTTATTTCGATTTTTTTTTAGTTTCTTGAAATTGAATTAAACTCAAGTAAAAACTTTTTCAAAATTTTGTGACATGTATCATTCTTTAAATATCAAACAAACAATGAACAATAATCTGATATGTATTTTTATAACAAATTTTCAACATTTAACATTTAAAACGATTTAAAAAAATCTAACAAAAAATACCAAAAACAATGGATAATATTAATATGAAATATACTAAAAAAAAGAAGAAGAGAACAATAGAATATTCACTAAAAATATTAAACTTTACGAAAAAAAGCAGAAACAATCCGCATGAAAATAACAGAAAAAGAGCAGTTAAAATGTTAAGATTATGACTGAAAAAAAGACTAAAATATTAACAATTGTTATATTTTTTAACAAACACTATAATACAGATACACAGTAAGGCACAGTGGGAAATTATATCAAAAAAGAAAACGTAATAAATTTATTATTCTTTAAAAGAAAAAGAGTAAGAATGTTAAATTCGGCTAAGCCGAATTTTCAAAACCTACACCACGTCTGAAGTAAATACATTATGTTTCGTACATACAGTACACGTACAGATACACAAACGTATACAATATAAAAAAGATTTTCTTCAATATCACAAAACACCTTAAAATTACTTATATTTTTGACTATAACTTCTTTTCAACTGAACCGATTTTGATCAATATTGGAGTAGTAATAAGATACATATTGCGATATGTTTACGATATTCAAATTCATTTTAATTTCTGAATTTAAATTTGAAAATTCTTAAATTTAGAGAATGTCTCAGATATCGTTCTATATCTTTTAATTTACTTATACTAAATATGAAACTTCTCAAATACTTTTTGTTGAAGTCCATCGACTATTGAGGATATGAGAGTGTCAACAGCAGACAAACAGAAAATTAAAGAAAATTTTTTTGTCTTATTAAAAAAAGTTTTTAAATAATTTTGGTAATAAAAAAACCTTTAGAACATTTTAATTTCTCTCAACCCACTGTGCTTTATAGTTTAGTATTTATGTGCTGCTGCCATAGTTATAGCGTTTATTGTTAAACCACGGAAATATAGTTTTTAGTTACATAGTAAAACAGCTCTTGACAGCTTGCTGACATTTAAGCTTTCATCATGGCAACACAAAGTAAAATGAGATGAAAAAGTTAATAAAAAAAATAAAACTAAAACAAAAACACCAACGAAAAAAAATCTGCATTACAAAAAACGCCAAAAAAACCTTCTAAAAAAGACAACATGAAACGTTTGACTAGTGATATTTGGTAACATTAACACAATACACACACACACACAGCTGCACTATCCGCCTGGACAAAACTACACCACCACCACAATATTACCACACTCTCAAACACACACACACACACATATACAGTTAACTCAAGATTTATCCAGCTTTAATTTTGCTGTTGTTGCTTTAGTTTCGTTTTTTTCATTATGTATCATTATTCGTTTCTTTTTCTGTGTGATTTTTTGTAGTTGTTGCTGTTTTAGCTTTTGTTATTTCCCTTTCACTAGTTTGCAATCTTAAAATTTATGCTTGTGGAGCTGTTTTTTGTTTAAATTTATAGATACTTTTTTGTTGTCGTCATTGTTGTTGTAGTTTTTTTCCTTGTTACTTGCTGCTGAAGTTTTTTCTTGTAGTTCTGTCTTTTTATTCTTTTGTTTTTTTTTGTTGTCGTGTTAAGCTTAAATAATATATATGTTTTCTCTTTCACTCCTTCTATGTGGTTTTGTTAAGAGTTAAAACCCGCTACCAGGGATTTTAGTTTTTGTGGGAAGGCTTCTGGTCAAAGGTGACTTAATGGGGCTGCTACTAATACGTTTTTTTTAGAGGGCTGATTTAAAAAAATGAGATGTAATAAAAAAAAGGATTTTTTTAAACTGATAAATTGTATCCTGGAAGCTGACAAAACTCCAATTTAAAAATATTCTAAGAAAAAATTTATTAAAGAGGGTACAAGAAATATAAAAATATTTAAAGGAGAACAATTTTCATAGAAATTCTCTTAAGAGTAAAATTTTCACAGAAATTTATATGAACATTTTCTTAATTCTTTTAATTTAAATAACTTAAGTAAGAAATACCTAAAGAATTTTTTAAGAGAAAATTGTCTAATAAACATTAAAAAAAATTTACTTGAGAATCACCTTTTTAAAAAGTTTTCAGTACAGAAAAAACTCTCGAAATTTTTTATGAAGAAAAAATTATTCATAAAATATAAAGAGGTATTTTATAAAATTTTTTCCAAAAAGAAAAAATTTCTCAAGAAACATGTTCAAAATTATACATAAAGAAGCAAATTTTCATAAAGGATTTTTTTTAATTTTTTTAAGAAAAGTCCACGCAAATTTTGTATAAAGATAAGATTTTTCACTAATTTTTATAAAGAATTGTTCAAGTACTTTTTAAAAATAAATAATTTATCAAACATATTGTTTTAGGAAGAAAAATCTATTTTCTAAATAATTTTCTATAAAGCGAAAATTTCTCAAAAATTTTCTATAAAGTGAAAATTTCTCAAAAATTTTCTATAAAGTGAAAATTTCTCAAAAATTTTCTATAAAGTGAAAATTTCTCAAAAATTTTCTATAAAGAGAAAATTTCTCAAAAATTTTCTATAAAGAGAAAATTTCTCAAAAATTTTCTATAAAGAGAAAATTTCTCAAAAATTTGCTATAAAGAGAAAATTTCTCAAAAATTTTATATAAAGAGAAAATTTCTCAAAAATTTTCTATAAAGAGAAAATTTTTCAAAAATTTTCTATAAAAAGAAAATTTCTCAAAAATTTTCTATAAAAAGAAAATTTCTCAAAAAATTTCTATAATGAGAAAATTTCTTAAAAATTGTCTATAAAGATAAAATTTCTCAAAAATTTTTTATAAAGAGAAAATTTCTCAAAAATTTTCTATAAAGAGAAAATTTCTCAAAAATTTTCTATAAAGAGAAAATTTCTCAAAAATTTTCTATAAAGAGAAAATTTCTCAAAAATTTTCTATAAAGAGAAAATTTCTCAAAAATTTTCTATAAAGAGAAAATTTCTCAAAAATTTTCTATAAAGAGAAAATTTCTCAAAAATTTTCTATAAAGAGAAAATTTCTCAAAAATTTTCTATAAAGAGAAAATTTCTCAAAAAATTTCTATAAAGAGAAAATTTCTCAAAATTTTTCTATAAAGAGAAAATTTCTCAAAATTTTTCTATAAAGAGAAAATTTCTCAAAAATTTTCTAAAAAGAGAAAATTTCTCAAAAATTTTCTAAAAAGAGAAAATTTCTCAAAAATTTTCTATAAAGACAAAATTTCTCAAAAACTTTCTATAAAGAGAAAATTTCTCAGAAACTTTCTATAAAGAGAAAATTTCTCAAAAACTTTCTATAAAGAGAAAATTTCTCAAAAATTTTCTATAAAGAGAAAATTTCTCAAAAACCTTCTATAAAGAGAAAATTTCTCAAAAATTTTCTATAAAGAGAAAATTTCTCAAAAATTTTCTATAAAGATAAAATTTCTCAGTTTTCTATAAAAAAAAAAATGTTCCTAAAAATTTCTATAAAAGAAATATTCTTAAATATTTGTTATAAAAAAAATCTAAAATCACAAAATTATTCCAAATTTCACAAAAATTTCATTTCACCAAAATTAAAAATATAATCAATTTCATTCCCTCAATCCAAACAAACTTTTCGATTCGCTTGATGAGTGTGTAATGAAAAGTCTTTTTAATTATCACCTCGTTTAGTAACTTTCAGAAGAAAATTCTACAGTGCGTTCAAATAAATGGAAATTATTACAAATGAAATGAAAAGTTGCAAAAATAACAAAATAAAAAAACAAGTAAAAACAGATAGAAGAAAATAATCCAACACAAATGTAAAAAATTAATAAGTGTTAAGGAAAGAAAAATAAAGCAATAACAATGAGTAAAAGAAAGAGAAAACAAAAGCGCAAGAATGAAAACGAAAAAAGAAATAAAAGAGAAATTTACAAAATTAAAACAAATATTACATCACAGTAATCTGTTAACTTTAATAAGAGCCAAACCAAGCGACGACCAACATATAAAACCAACAACCAACCGTTCATTCATTCAATCGTTCATTCATTCAGTCATCCATTCAACCATCCATTTCAATACCACCAACAACTAAAGCATCAGCAGCAGCACAAGCACCATCATCAACTAAGAAAACGAACCAGATCCAGATCCAGGGAAAAGAATCATCGTAACAAGAAAAAACATAGATAAATAAAATAAATAAAACAACTAGAATTGTGTAAAAAGAAATGAAGGAGAAAAAAAGCAACAGCAACAAAAAACGAGAAACAAAAAATAAATAAACAAGAAGAGAAAATCAACAGAAATAAATAAAAGAAATGATTACGAGTATAAAAACTTACTGAAGTGCGAAACTTTTGGTTAAATCAAAAACAAAAATAATAATAACAACAACAACAATAATAAGAAGTTTTAGTTGTTGTTGTTTATAGAAGATTATTTTTCTAAGATCTTTTAGTTACACTAAAAGGAAGGAGATTTTAGGGCTTTTTGTTGTTGCATTATTTAGGGATATTTTGTTATCAGTTTGACTTTAATTCGACTTTTTATACCCTACATCATCATAGGTTGTTCGGGTAGAATGCGTTTTTGCTATAATTTGAAATGCACAGAAAAAAATGCTACTACCACTTTAAAGTATATCGTTAGACTCAGAATCACTTTCTGAGTCGATTTAACGATGTCCGTTCGTCCATCCGTCTGGCTGGCTGGCTGGCTGTCCATGTAAACCTTGTGAATAAAATTCGGATCGCAATTTTTGAGATAACTCGATGAGGCTTGGTGTTTATCATTAATTAGGCCCAAGGACGATACCTATTGAAATTGGTGATTATGGCTCCATTATTTCACCTAACCCCCATACAATTCTTCCTCCCGGAATTTGAGAAATTTTATCTTTATAGAAAATTTTTTAGAAATTTTCTCTTTATAGAAAATTTTTGAGAAATTTTCTTTTTTTGAATTTTTCAGAATTTCTTTATAGAAATTTTTGAAGAAATTTTCTCTTTATAGAAAATTTTTGAAGAAATTTTCTCTTAAAAATTGAAAATTTTAAAATTTGAGAAATTTTCTCTTTATAAAAAAATTTTGAGAAATTTTCTCTGTAAAGAATATTTTTTAAGAAGTTGTCTCTCTTTAGAAAAAAGAAATCAGCGATTTCCTTTAAAAAAAATTTCCAGAAAATTTAAAAAATTTTTTTTATTCTTAGTAAATTTTCTCTTCCGCATTTTTAATGGACAATTTTTGATATATTTTTAAATTTTTGATACATTTCTGTTAAGAAAGTAGTTGAGCAATTTTCTCTCTATAAAAGCTTTTGCGGGAAATTCCTTTACAGAAAAATTAAAGAAACTTCTCCTTACAGAAATTTTAGAGAAATTTTTGCTTTAAAGAAAATTTGAGAAAAAATTGTGTGTAATAATCTCTTTACAGAAAATTTTTCCGGAAGGTATCTTTTTAGAAAATTATTGAAAAATATTCTCTTAAAATTTTTTTCTCTTTATAGAAAATTTGTGTAAACTTTTTCTTCTTTGAAATTTTTGAGACATTTTCTCCTGATAGAAAATTTTGCTGAAATTTTCTCTTTACAGAAAATTTCACTTGTAGAAAGAATTTGAGAAAAATGTCTCATAAAATATTTTGGAAAATTTTCTTTTTATTAGTTTTTTTCTTAAGAAATTTTCTCTTTAATATTATTTGAGAAATATTCTTTTTATATTTCTATTTGAGAAATTAAAAAAATTGTAATCAATTTTTTAGAAGAAATTGGGAGAAATTATATATTTTTTGGAAATTTTGTCTTGTAAAATCTTTTTAATAAATTTTCATAACAATTTATTTAGCAAAGTTTTTTATTGAAATTTTTCTCTTCATAGAGAAATTTTCAGACACTTTTTTTGAAAAGCAGTTCATGGAAAAAATTAGAATTTTTTTTTGAGAAATTTTCTCTTTATAGAAATTTTTTCTTAAAAAAAAACATTTTCTTTTTCTGGAAAATTTGTAAGCAAATACTTGTTCATAGAAGAAAATTCTCTTATCGAATATTTGAGGAAACAAAGTTGTTTAATTTTAATTTTGGAATATTTTTTCTTCATCATAAATTTTCATATTTTTCTAATTCTCTTCACAAAATATTTCTATGAACAGATTTTTTTATAAATTTCCTTTTTATAGAATTCTTTCTAATTTATTGATTTACTCTCTCTTAATAAGAAATATTGAAAAATAAAGAATAGTTCTTTTAGGTTTTAGGAAATCTTTTATTATAAGAAAATAGAGAAAGATCCAATTCGAATATTCTCTCTTCTAAAGTTTCTCTTAGTAGAAATATTAAAAAAATTTTTTCTTAATTAACAAATTGTTAAAATTTTTCTTTTGTTAAAATTCCGGGAAATCTGTTTTAATAAAATTTCGTTTGTTTTCATTTTTAAAATTTCATTTAAATTATCTCTTGAAAAAATTCAAAAAGACTCTCTTAAATGTACATTTAAAAAATTTTAAAGTTATTTTTTCTTATCCCCTTCTTTTAAATTCAGCCTCCACTTCTTCCCCTTAAAGTTACCATAAAATTAAATTTAGTTAAAGTTTTCCGCATCACATATTTTCATAAAATCCCCTTCCCCTGCTCCTGCCTCTTAATTTCATTTTCAAGTCTTTAAATTTAAATTTTTGCAGTTAATGATTTTTTTCCTTCAAAAAATTAGAGCCTGTTTTTCTCCCCACATTTTCCGCACAAATATTTTCTTCTAACACTTATTTTTACATAATAAAATATCTAGTGAATTATAACTTGAGTTTACAATTTACATATTTTATGTGCTTTTTTTTTTAAGAAACACAAGATGGAATATTCTTGACAGTTAACAAACCCCAGTACTTTTGAATAAGAGATGGAAAAAAATATCCAACCAAACCCACTCATTTATTATCGTAAAATTTTGAGTAACACAAGACACCACTAAAACCCCAAGAAAAGGCAACTAAATGGAACAAGTTTTAGTGGTATAATGTTGCCACGACCAGAGAGTTACTTCTAGAGTAGGCAAAAACTATTTGATACTCGAAGGATCTAAGAGGAAAAGTAAAGGAATATTAGGGAGGAGGAGAAAAACTATTTTAATAAATATTGGAGGCAGACTGAAAATAGTTAAAAATGATGTTTCAGCTTTAAACGTTTCAGATTTATTTTAGCTTATAATTATTTATTTGGTCGTATCTTAATTTATAGTTAGTAAATAGAATTTTCGGTCACATAAGCTTTTTAAGTTTTTTCTTTTTTGCAATAAAGTCTGTTTCTGTTAGAGCTTTCACCAAACTTGTAAATTTGTCCCAAAATTACTTATCTAAAGTTCTGCGAAAAAATCCCCCAAAATGTATTAATTTCATTATAAAAAGTTTCTCAAAAATGTCTCCTTAATTTCGCCAAAGCTTTAACCAAACTTGTTAATTTTTAACAAGTTTAAATAAAGCTTTGGCGCTTATATGCTTCTGTACAATTCTACCAAGTCTTTCACTAAACTTGAAAATTTTTTCCAATTAAATTGCCCTGTATGATGCTCTACATTTATGCAAAATCCTTTACCAAGTTTAAGTTTTACTGACGCTTTGAATCAGCCTTAAATTTGAATTATAAATTAAGTATTTTTTCACAAAAGCGTTAAATTTTGTAAACTTTAAGCTGTGATCAGAATTTTTAATATTCTTTAACGTTTTCATTTTAACGGAAAACTCTTTTACAAGTTTATGAAAAGCTTTAAAAGCTTTCGGCAAGCTTTTATAAAAGCTCTTATTTGTTTTAAGCAAACGTTTCTTCACTTTTAATTAAAGTCAAAAAGATTTCATCAAGTTTAGGTTTTATTGAAGCTTTAGATAAGCTTCTTCCATTGCCTTCTTAATGTTTATTATAAAAAGCTTCTGGCAAGCTAAAAACTTTCAAGAAAGCTTAAAATAGTTGTCAGCTTTTTAGAATTATTCTGTATTTCTTATATTTTTAAAGCATAAAAAGTTTTAATTTTAATTAATGCGAAAAAGCTTTTACCAAATTCAATTTTTATTGAAGCTTTAGACTTTCTATATCTAAATAAATTTTATAATTTTTTCTATTCTCTTTTAAGTATTAATTTTAAAAAAGTTTTGGCAATCTAAAAATTTTCGCAAAAGCTTTAGTATTGTAAGCTTTAAGTATTTTTAAAGTTTAAACTCCTTCCAATTTAAATTTATCAAACTTTCAAGTGGAGTCTGTACATTTTGAAATTTTTCAAAAGTTTGCTAAAACTCTTGTGAGAACTTTAAAAAGCTTTTAAGAATTTTACAAAATTTGTTTGAAATCCTTCTGCAAGTTTGATCATTTACAAAGTTTTCTACAAGCTTTTTAGCTTGTAACTCTCAAAATTAAAAACTTCACTTTTCAGATGCCTCTCGTATCAACTAAGAAGGCTTTGCAAAATTTTCGGTTTTAACATTTGGCACTTTATACATTCATTTGTTAAGTGACTTACACACACTGACACACTTCACGCACACATACCTACATTTCAATACATCTCCTTTCAACTTACATTACTTAAATATTTTGTTTCGAGACACAACAAAAAAGACAATTTTGTGATTACTTACACATGCAAAGTCTTAGAAAAAGGAAATATAAACAAGTTCATATATAATCGTGCATAACATAGAACATACATATAAAATTGAACTAAACAAACACAACAAAACCACATAAACACACAAACATTAATATAGAAATACACAGACACTTTGTTCTAAGACAGCAAAAACAACTTAACAAGTAATTCCTGCACATAAGGAATCTTACATTAGAAACCAAAATTTTAATGCTGCCACTTTATAGGAACTTCCGGTTTTTCTGCTTCTGCTCCTGCTGTAGTTTAATACTTGCATTAGTTTAAGTCAAAAAGAGGCTTTAAAGAAAAGCAAAATTCCAACCAAAGACTTAGATAAGGAATGAGGGAAGTAGTGATTTAAGGAGAAGAGAAAATAACGGCCAAAGCTTTAAGCCTTTTTGTTAGTTTGCATTTGCAAAATTCTCTTTCTTAAACACTTATAAACACCAACACGCATAACAACAAGCTGTTTAAAGGACTATTATAATTATTTACTGTTGGACAAAATTCTAAGTTGCCTGAAAGTATACTATACATATTAAGAATAATATGAAAATGAAAGGAAGAAGAGGGATACAAACACATATATATTTTTTTGTTATAGGAAATGAGATCGAAAAGTTTTTAATAAACATAATTTAAAAAATCCATTCGATTTTCAAATTAATAACAGCAATTTTTGATTGGATGACTGAAATACACTGATGCATATACCTAAAACGCATTTAATTGTCTTTTTTTCTATTTCTGATTTTATCATTGTTGTTCCCAACCAAAGTTAAATTTAAGTTTTTTTAATGAGAGGTGACTTAACCTTACTTTTTTTAAGTAAAGTTAATGTTAAATATTTCTATAAACGCAATTTTTTTAAAGCACAAAAAATATATATTAATTATTTTGTTATTTTCAAATGAAGATATGAAATTAAGGACAATATCTCTATTTTACTGCAGAATTTTCTAATATAATCGATAAATTATATCAGAAAAATAACATAAAAAATGCCCAAGGAAACTTTTCTGCCCGATCAAAAAACAATCCAAATTAATATTTCTCACGACCATGAATGTTTCAAAAGAGAAATTGATCGTAAAAATAATCGTTCCGAAAGTATGGTTCGTAATTTCTTTAGAAAAGGACAGAATTATGAAGTTCGGAAACCTGCTTTGGAGAATGAAACAAGAGTCAGTCCATAACAAATTGAATTCTACACAAATAAAGAACAAACTAAATCTTCCTGTGACTTTCAAAAACGTTGCTCATGTTTTACGAAGAAATGAAGCCAAAGTCGATGCTCCAACTATAACATTATGAAAATCGTCACACAAAAATACATTAAATGGGCAGATGAGTGGAAAATTGTAATATTTCCTGACGAAAAAAATGCAATTTAAACGGTCGCGACTCATACTTGTGTAAATGGCACGATTTTAGATCGAACGATGTTCGGATGTTAAAACGTAATTTCAGCGGTGTTATGGTTTAGACAATATTTTCTGCAGTTGGCAAGTCTAAACTTTATTTTGTTCCAAAGAAATTGTATAGCAGACAAAGATGCTCTTCTCACGTTTATGAATGAAAAAATGGATAAAGTTTTCATATTCCAGCAAGATAATATTGCGGTACATATTTTAGTCTAAATCTTGGTTTAACAAACATAAAATAACAATGTTTAAATTGGTCGGCTTGCTGTCCGGACTTTAACCCAATGAAGTACATATAAGGATACATAGTCCGGAAAGTTAATCTAAATAATGCTCAAAATGAAAGCATAATGACTTTTAGATATTTTAAACTAAAATTAAGCAAGTTTGAGAGAAAGTAAAGGAAATTATTGTCAGACCGTATTTTTGAGAAAATTCAAAACAAAGGAACATCCACCCATTATTAATTATACCATGGACCTTGATAAACTAAAGTGCATTGATAGGAAAATGGCGTTAATTTAAAGTTAAGTTTAAAAAATAATTGAAATATAAATGAGAAGTTTTAGTTTATCATTTTTTGAAAAAGTTTTAGTTTGTTTAACAAAAATATTACGTGTCCACTAAATATTTTCTTTATTAATTTTTTCTAATTCTTATAAAAAAATTATGTGCGTTTGAAGAAATATGTTCCAGTGTATATAAATAAATATTCTACAGAGCTATAGCAAAGAAATTTTTAGTATCGAAATTGAACCTTCAGAGATAACTTAATGAAATTTCACATGGTTGGAGAAGGTGTGTTTCTGAGTTGGTTTGAAATTCTATCGAAAGCTACAGTTTTTTTAGATTTTTGAATCACAAGGAATTTTAGTTAAAATTAAAAATTTATATTCAAAAAGTTCTTCATTATTCAGTATTTGTTTTAACCAGACCTTTTCTTTCTGTGGACTTCAAATGCTAAAATTCAGAAAGAGAAAAACATATAAAAAATCATAAAGCCGAATCTACAGGGTCTCTATGAAATTGTATTTCGATCAGTTCATCAGAATTTTGAAAGAAGAAGAACAAATGTCGACTTAATGTCGAGTCTAACAATTGAACATCTTGTTAACATAGCTAAGGCGAATTTTGATTTAAGACCTGCAGAGTTCTGAACTTATCATATTATGGTCGAGAATCCTTTATTCGTTTATTGGTTTGAAGCTTCAGACAATTTGAAAGTTTGGCTCCTCTTAGTGTAAACATTTTGTTTTCTTTTTATTATTTCGGCCTTAAAATATTTGAAGATTTTATAGATTTCAGTGCAACAAATGATCGACTTTATGGGTTGCATGTGCATACCGAGATCTTAAACATGTTTCCGCCATTTTCTTGAGTTTCCAATATTAAGCTGGAAAAACTCTGACAATTAAAACTTTCGTTTTCTTTTATACATCAAAAATTTGGAAGAATTCCTGTCTTAGGCCCTTTGGACTTTAAATATTCTTTGGCTTGTAGTGACTTTAGCATTACGCTTTAACTTCTTTAGAAATAGTTTATATGATTTTTTTAGTTGTTTAAATTTTATAAAGTACTGACTTTTCATCACTCATTTGGATCAAAATTTAATCAAATCCATATTATTGCCATTGAAGAAATACATGTTTAGAGTCAAAATATGTGTTACAAACTCTTCGATTGCACTCCTTATTGTGTTTCAATGAACGATTCATCTCGTCTTTAAGAAGAGAAAAGGCAAGATTTAGTTCGTGCTTGTATCCCTTAACAATGTGCGTCTGTGTATGTCATGTCCTTCTTGAATGTTTCGTAGTTGTAACTGTTACATTTATGTTGTTGTTCTTCTTCTGTCTTAGTGGATGCCATTTACTTGTTAAATATTATTATTGTTGTTCTAAATGAAACTACAGCATTTACAAATGCTTTTGTTTCCATTCCTGCCCCTTCTTCCTTATACATTCCCTTCTTCAAGACGAAAACCTCTTCACAACTAAACGGATATTTTATTATCATTTTAGTTTACTCTTCTTCATTTTCATTTTCATTTAAATTTTCTATATGTATTTGTATGCCAGTTATCCAAAAATATGCCTTAACATTGACCAGAAAAGTCGTCCTATATTTTTGCTCATTGTTTTTCTCTCTTTGAAATGCTCTACATAAATTGATTTATTGTTGTCAGTTTTAATTATGTGTAAAATGTGTATTTGTATTGGTAAGAGAAAATATTTAATTTACTTGTGTTGCAATGAAATAATAATCTCAAATGTGAAGTTATTAAATTAAAGGAGTTTGTTGGAATAATGGAAATTGTATGGAAATTATATGAATACGATTAATACGATATATAAATAATGGAAGTTAAAGGGAAAAATAGGTCAGCAACGGTGGAATGATGGGAATGAAATGTTTGATATGAATATATTATTGTTGTTGAAATTAAGTGGAAATTTTAAAATAAGAAAATTAATATTGCAAGTTTAAGAGTCAAAGTGTTAAATGAAAATTAATAATTTTGAAAACTCCTAATTTGGGTAGTATATC
>PYHX02000495.1:34431376-34458989 GCA_004302925.2 Cochliomyia hominivorax | reverse complement strand
GACTTTAACCCAATGGGAGTATTTGGAAGGATATATAGATCGGAAAGTTAATCTAAATAATGCTCAAAATGAAGGCATAATAACTTTAACATATTTCAAACTAAAATTAAGCAAGTTTGAGAGAAAGTTGATTCCGATCTTCTTTAAAACTTGGAGAAATTATATTATATATAATTATATTTTTGAGGAAAACCACAACTAAGGATCGTCCACCCATTACTTTTAGTTTGTTTAATAAAAATATTACGTGTCCACTAAATATTGTGTATATGAAATTCTATAGAGACCTTTAGCAAAGAAATTTTCAGTATCGAATTGAATATTTTCGGAAATAGTTCAATAACTTTTGAACCTTCAGAGATATCTCAATGAAATTTACATGGTTAGAGAAGATGTGTTTCTTAATTGGTTTGAAATTCTATCGAAAGCAACAGTTTTGAAGGTTTTTGAATCACAAGGAATTTCAGTTAAAATTATAAATTTATATTTAAAAAGTTCTCCATTATTCAGAATTTGTTTTAACCAGACCTTTTCTTTTTGTGGACTTTAAATGGCAAAACAGAAAGTAAGCGACCAAAATCGAGAAAAACATATAAAAAAATCATAAAGCCGAATCTGCAGGGTCTCTATGAAATTGTATTTCGATTAGTTCATCAGCATTTTAAAAGAAGTGGTACAAATGTCGACTTAATGTCGGGTCTAAAATTGAACATAAAGTACTGACTTTTCATCACTCATTTGGATCAAAATGTAATCAAATCCATATTATTGCTATTGAAGAAATACATGTTTAGAGTCCAAATATGTGTTACAAACCCTTCGATTGCACTCCTTATTGTGTTTCAATGAACGCTTCATCTCGTTTTAAGAAGAGAAAAGGCAAGATTTAGTTCGTGCTTGTATCCCTTAACAATGTGCGTCTGTGTATGTCATGTCCTTCTTGAATGTTTCGTAGTTGTAATTGTAACATTTATGTTGTTGTTGTTCTTCTGTCTTAGTGGATGTCATTTACTTGTTAAATATTATTATTATTGTTGTTCTAAATGAAACTACAGCATTTACAAAATGCTTTTGTTTCCATTCCTGCTCCTTCTTCCTTATACCACTACCAACACTCCCTTCTTCAAGACGAAAACCTCTTCACAACTAAACGGATATTTTATTATCATTTTAGTTTACTCTTCTTCATTTTCATTTTCATTTAAATTTTCTATATGTATTTGTATGTCAGTTATCCAAAAATATGCCTTAACATTGACCAGAAAAGTCGTCCTATATTTTTGCTCATTGTTTTTCTCTCTTTGAAATGCTCTACATAAATTGATTTATTGTTGTCAGTTTTAATTATGTGTAAAATGTGTATTTGTATTGGTAAGAGAAAATATTTAATTTACTTGTGTTGCAATGAAATAATAATCTCAAATGTGAAGTTATTAAATTAAAGGAGTTTGTTGGAATAATGGAAATTGTATGGAAATTATATGAATACGATTAATACGATATATAAATAATGGAAGTTAAAGGGAAAAATAGGTCAGCAACGGTGGAATGATGGGAATGAAATGTTTGATATGAATATATTATTGTTGTTGAAATTAAGTGGAAATTTTAAAATAAGAAAATTAATATTACAAGTTTAAGAGTCAAAGTGTTAAATGAAAATTAATAATCTTGAAAACTCCTAATTTGGGAAGTATCTGAATATATAATCAGTCCAAATTTTTTAAATAAAGGTTTATAGTAAATTTAGAACAGATAATCGCAAAACTTTGGTACACACTACGTTCTGTAACATTTGAACTGTTGTAAATACGTAATGAAATTCTCGGTTAGGGTTAAGTCCTCTTCGGGTTGATTTGGAGAAGTGTTATAAATTCCCCAAAGATTTATATCATATAAAAAAGCAGTAATTTAAAATTAATTGTTTTTTTTTAATAAAATAAATATTAAAACTTTAATTAAATAGAAATGTATAGCGACATTTATTTGAACTTTCAATAAAACATAAACAAACTTGGCCACGAGTCAGGGATTTGAAAAGTCTCCCACATTTGTGTACAGAAATACCCATAATCTCAGTCCATGTAAATCATATTAAAGTGTTAGACTTTTTCCACTTAAATGGTCACCATGTCATTATTAAGGAAAAAAAATATTATTTTTTTTCGAAAAAATTTACCAATTTTGGATGGGACTTGTGGGCAGATCTTAGCCCCAGGTTCATCCAAATTCAGGTTACATTATTAAGAAATTAAGATTTCTGTATAAAATAATAAAAATTAAAGTTCAGAGTAAAGAAATGGTTTATAAGCGGATAAAAGTAACCACCATTTTGAATATTTTCGGAAATAGTTCAATAACTTTTGAACCTTCAGAGATATCTCAATGAAATTTCACATGGTTGGAGAAGATGTGTTTTTGAGTTGGTTTGAAATTCTGTCGAAAGCAACAGTTTTGAAGGTTTTTGAATCACAAGGAATTTTAGTTAAAATTATAAATTTATATTTAAAAAGTTCTCCATTATTCAGTATTTGTTTTAACCAGACCTTTTCTTTCTGTGGACTTCAAGTGCTAAAATTCAGAAAGTAAGCGACCAAAATCGAGAAAAATATATAAAAAAATTCATAAAGCCGAATCTACAGGGTCTCTATGAAATTGTATTTCGATCAGTTCATCAGAATTTTGAAAGAAGAAGAACAAATGTCGACTTAATGTCGGGTCTAAAAATTGAACATCTTGTTAACACATGTTTTTGAAAAAAAAAAAAAATAATAAAAATAAATAAATAAACAAATCGATTTGTTCAAGGTCTCAATTTCAGATTATAACTCTTTAAGGAATTTCTATATTTCCATGGTTATTACAGAAATATTTTCTTTTTTTTTAATTTTGAAAGGATTCTGGTGCATATTTTCTTAGAAATTAAGGACTTGTATTAAGCCCGCTAAGTTAAACGATTTGAAAAAAGTGACTAAAAATGGACTTAAATTTGGGTAGGGGTAACGAAATTACATAGGAATTAGGATAGGAAATATCTTTACTCGTTTGTATCCAAAATTCAGGATGTTTGAAAATTATAAGTTTTCGTCCATCCGTCTAAACGCATTAAAATATCTCGTTATTTATTTAACTTTAATGGTCCTTATGGATTTTCCTGACTTTTTTATTAACTGAACTAGAAAATCTCTAATACATTCTTTTGTATATTATTATAGTTTTCTTACAATATAGCAAACATTTTGAAACTATTTTTTAAAACTGAAGTTTTAATATATGTCCTTCTGTCTTTCCGCTGCGTTGTTTTAGATATTTTTCAATACAGTTTTTAAATAAAAACAAGTAAAAATATTATAGTCCGTCAAGCCCGATATTTTAATACCCTACACCACATTGTTGAATGTAAGTGGCTGCTACGGAAAATTTTTGAACTACCCTCGTATGCTTTTCTATTCTTACTTATGCATAAGTGTGCAATAGATTATTATGAAATTTATGGGAATTTTTTACGGTAATTAGACAAAAATTATAGACCGACCCTCGTTTAACTTTGCACAGCTGTTTTGGCTTATATTTGCCTCTCTTATGAGTAAAAATTTACAATACACACGAATATTTGTGATTTATGAGTTTCACAGTGATATTTGGGAGGGACTTAGAAGAAAGAATGGACCGATCCTCGTATAAATTTACGTATCATTTTAGAATATAATAAAAGTTAATTTTGCAAAATTTGTTTAAAATTGTTTTACATTTAGGAATTTTGTGGGCTAAAGATCCCATTTCGGAGACACATTTTTATGGGACCAATATGAAATAATAGATCGTAACCAATTTGAACAGGCATCGTCCAAAAGTAATAGTGCATGGTAAATTTCAATGTACTTTAATGGATGAAAGCCGGATGAACAGACATGCTTAGTTAGACTCAGGAAGTGATTTTGAGTGGAATGATGTACTAAAAAGTGCTGATAAGACTTTTTCTGCCCGTTACAAACATCTGCACAAACGCATAATACTCCCATCACCTGTGGTGTTGTAGGTTGCAAAAATTTAAATGCTTTTTTTGCTTGAAATAATAAGTTTCCCGTCCATAATAATTATTTCTCCAAATAGCGGATATTTTAAATTATTACCAAATGTTCACCATAAATGTACTAATTCTCATATTATTACCTCATAACTATTTAATCAATTCAATTAACTAAATAACCATAATTACTAAAATTAACTTTGGCAAAAAAATGAAAAAATAAAAACAACAAACATTTACTTATTTAAAAATAATTAAAGAAAAACTGGGTTAATTCAAGGTTGTTTGTGAGCTGGTTAATGTCTTTAATGTGAAATCAAAAAATGGTTAACTCTAAAAAAACCTAAACCACAAAACTGAACAAGTTGAAAAAATTAAAAAAAAGTATATAGTAATTGTGTGTGTGTGTTTTTTTTTTTCTAATTTTAGTTACAGATTATAAACTTTACTAAAGCACGCAAATTTTAATGACATTTATGACACGCAAAAAAAATTTAAAAATAAAAAAAGGAAAATAGAATAATAATAAAATGACAAGTCTACTAATACAAAGACAATTGTAGTTGTCAAGGCAAAGTTTATTAAATTTTTTTAATAAACGAGGGGTGTTTGGTAAAGGGTTTTAAAACAGGATATTAAGAATAAATTATAAAACAATTTATATAATTTTGTGTTATAATAATTTTTTTTAATGAATCAAAAATTATGGATCGGTAATGGGGATTAACTTGAAATTATGTGAAAAAGTACTAAAGAAGGTTCTTATTATAAGTAGAAGAGTTGGACTCGATATCTGGTACAGGTTCGGAGCTTTAGAGGCTTAAATTAGGATATTTTGTTTTTATTTCGTATTACAGATATCCAACTTGGAACTTTTATAACTCCGTTTCTAAACATTTGTACAATCTCTAATTGTATTCTTATATTGAGGTTACTTCTCTAGTATAACTGTGAAAAAGATTTTTTTGAAATGTAAACAATAAAAATAAAAATTTTTATGAAACAGAAAAGTAAAATTTAAACTTTTTTCAACGATCTTTAACTATTGATCAGTTAGGAGGATTAACATAATATTATACACAGATATAGAGAAGGTCGGTGTCCGTACAGCTTAGGAAAGCCAACCCCTTAACTTATATAGAAGCAGAGCTATGAAATTCTAAATAAGGGTACCTCATTTTTCTTCTTTTTGGAGGTAGCCTACTTTGAGGTCCTATAGCTTTATTCCTAGACAATTTGTAAGATACTTCTTTCGTACATGTATTAAGACACTCCTCTAGTATAACTCTAACAAATATTATCTAAATATTTTTAGCTGATCAAAAGTTATGCAATTTTGGTCAAAATTTCCTTTTCACATGATAAAATTATTATTTTCTAACAAATTATTCACATAACCTCGTTTTTCTTCTACAATAAAAAAAACTTTATTAACTTAATTTCAGTAGTAAAATGACAAACTGCGTTTAACACCAAAAACAGCAAAAAAGTAATGCAAAAGTAACACAACTTTTTGAAATAATAAACGTAAAAAAATATAAGAAGTAAAATGTAAAATAAAACAAATAATGACATTTGGAGACCATTAATTAACCAACAACAACATTAAAAAATTATAAAAAATGTTACTTGAAAAGTTTTGTAAAAAAGTACAAGAAAATAATTATATGAAAAATGTATGTAGAAATGTAGATTTTGAAGAAGTAATTACAGATAACGGAAAAAAGACTGCAAAAAAGAATAATGAAATATTATTATTTTTGCTTGTAATTATTTTCAAGATAAAATTTCAATTTAAGAATTTAAGGCAACAAAGAACTTTTTTTATGGGAAAATTGTTTTATGACAATAAAACAGAATAATTGATATAAAAGTTGGTTTATTACTCCTTTTTAAAGAAATGAGATAAATGAAAAGCTAATTGTTATAGCATTATTTGGAGCATAATAATTACAGTAACTTAAATTTCATAAAGATTCTAAAAATATTTTTTCTCTCTTTTTTGCAGGTAATTTTTGTAAGACGAATTAATTATTTGGAATAATTGTAAGTATTTAAAAAAAGAATAATAATAACAGATTTCAGCGATTTTTGGTTATTTGGCGATTTTTTGTGATTTCTTGTTTTGTATTAAGCATTCGCTTTCTTTTGGAGGATTTTATTATTCTGACTTCAGATTACTCTTTCAAAGTTTAATAATTTTCATTGAAATTTATTTTAAACGTTGTTTTGTTTTTAGCGATTTGTGCTTTTATTTGGCGGAATTGTGAACAATTTAATTGGTTCACAATTCATTATTTTGTGGTTTTTATTATTACGTTATTTTTCACTTGAAGTATTTAACAGTTTTAAATGAAAATCTTTGATTACAATTCAGCGTTTAATGTGTTAAATTTTAAGCGTTTTTTTCTAAATCGGCGATTTTTTTACTTTTTTGATGTCCAAAGATTTTGGGAATAATAAAGGAATATAAATTATAATAATTATAATTTATATAATTTTTTGTATTCAAACGTTTTTTTATTTTTACGTTTTTATATTTTAATAACGTAAACTTTTGAATGAAATCTTAAAAGGGTGTTTAGTCTCTTCTAAATTAAAAACTTGCAAAAATTATGATTTTTCTTATATTTACAATATTTTCAAATTCATATTTTTTCCTTTTTGGAAAATTTTTCTGTTTCAGCGATTTTTTTAATTTAAGCGTTTTTTGTTTAAACAATTTACGTTTTTGTTGGTTTTTTATTTCAATATTTGGTACTTCAATTTTTATTGTTTATGAGTATTTTTTTTATTATAATCAATTTTAAAGTATTTTTCTGTTTCAGCGATTTTTTGTTTAAGCGATTTTTTAGTTTTTGATTTGAAGCTGCGCTTATTATTAGGATTTTATGTTTGCCATTTGTTTTGTTAATGATTATATATTTCTTTATTATTTATTTTTTATTTATTATTTTATTTATTTATTATTTTTTATTTTTTCTATTTTAGCGATTTTTTTGTTTAAGCAATTTTTTTGTTTAAGCGAGATTTAAGTTTTGTTTGTTTCTGATTTACAGTTGCGTTATTTTCTAGCATTTCTTCTTGTTTTCATTATTTCTTTTGAACTAATTCATCTATGTTCCACTTTTCTAACATTCAATGGAATTTTTATTTTGGCGTTTTTTTTTTTTTTTGAAAAAAAATTTTGGTTTTAAAAAAATTTTACGAAATAAAGTATAATTTTGTAATATTACTCCTGGAATATAACGGTTAGTTTTTACTTTTAAATTATTATTAAAATTTATATTTTTCTTTTCAACATTTTTTTTAATCGGTTTTCATATTTAAGCGATTTTTTTTTCATTATTCTTTCGGTTAAGTTTGTCTGAGATTCGTTGTTTTATTTCAAGTTTCTCGATTTTTCATAATTCCAAAAAAATGCTGATATTTCTATTTGAAAAAAATGTCTCTTTTTGGTGATTTTTTAATAAAGCGCTTTTTTGTATGAACTGTTTAGTTTAAAAAAATGGGAGGATTGAAAAAAAAACTAAATTTTGGTTCAGTAGAATTTTGGTCATAATTTTAATAACCGCTTTTATATAATTTTAAAAGCTTTTTGAGTGTTTTTTTTTATTTTTACGTTTCAACGGATTTCCGTAAATTTTCGCCGATTTTAAAGAACTGACCTCGAAAATAATTTGATCGTTGTAATATTTTTAAGGGCCTCTGAAATACTTTAACTTGAAAAGGCTATATTGATAATAAGACATTAAGGGTTTTTCCAAATATGACATTTCCTTAATACTACAAATAAATCTCTTATTGAAAATAATGTTTGATCTCTTATTCTTTTTTAAAAGAGTTTTATCCGATCACAGATATTTTATCTGTCTAATATTTTTAAAGTGAACCCCTGTCTCTGTAGAAATACCTAATGGAAACACCTAGAAGCCGATTGTGGCTTATTCCGCTTATATGCTTAAAGATAAATATATATTGGATATCCGTCTGTCTGTTCATAGGTTCTTATTAAATTTCTAGATGGCAATTTGGGCAAATAGTTGTTCGTTCTGTGTAGCTTTTGCTTAATCAAGGTGTAATAAGCCTGTAATTTAAATACCTGATATTATAGGAAAATTTTATAACTGTTATAAACTGTTCAAGATATTATTCACTGTCCGGCCTCCTCATGTTTTTAGTTCAACTTTTAAACGTTTTATATTTTAAGGATACAATAAATTATTTTCTGAAAAAACTTCCTTCTCTCATGTGATGTACCTTGTACCTTCCCTCTCAAAACTTACACATAAATACCAATTATTATGTTTCATTTCCTTGTAATAATCCTTTTCCCTTTCCTTTCCCCTCCCCTAAAATATACTTTATTTGTTATTTATAACGTGTCAAATAAACTTAAAACATGTCGTTCTTTTTTATTCCGTTTCCCATAATCATTTTATAATCATAAATAGTTAAAATCTGTTATAAAATCCTTAATTATAACTTTGTGGTCTCCTAGCAAAATACAAACAAAAAGGGGGGAGGTGTGTTTTAAACCTTAATAAAAAAGGGCAGAAAAATATATAGAAGGTATTAAAAAGAAGGTGTAAACTTTAAATTTTTTTATAAAAAAATGGAATGAAATCTGCAA
The DNA here is from genome assembly GCA_004302925.2 of Cochliomyia hominivorax. Lineage (NCBI taxonomy): Eukaryota > Metazoa > Arthropoda > Insecta > Diptera > Calliphoridae > Cochliomyia > Cochliomyia hominivorax. Next base: position 34,450,326 of record PYHX02000495.1, on the reverse strand, counting down.
AATAAACCGCAACTATGACGATGATGATAAAAATCTCATGTTTTTTTTGTTTTCCGTAATAAAAAAGGAGGCTCACATGAGTTTTAAATTTTGAAAAAAGGATGTGGAAAAAGTGATAATGAAAAGTTGTCTTTTTTAACAAAAACAAATAAAATTTAAATATGGAAGAGGAAGATATTTACACATATTTTTATATAAACAAAGGGTTTTGTTGAGGTTTCGTACATATATATAAATGCGAAGGTACAGTGGGACAGAATTGTTAATTCTTTTACAAATAATTCAAAAGTTTTTTAATAAGGAAAACAGATATAAAAAATATTGTTTTTATACCATTCACCACCACAAGTGATGATTCGGAGGATAAAAGGTTTGTCTATCCATGTGTAACGCCAAGTAAGAATTATTTAAGCCTCGATAAATGTCATATATTCTATCAGTCACAAAAAATCCTAATTCAATAAAGTTTTGCCAGTTTGTTTGGTATGACTCAAAGCAGTTTGCTATTTAGAAGCAGAAAAATGGATCTAGTAAGGAAGAAGTTATAGACCAACATCTGAGATAACCTCTAAATTGAGACAAAAAGCTTTTGTCAATTTTGCAAATACCAGATACAGATTGTGATAAATTATAGCTAAATACATTTAGTCAATATTCCAAGAATTATCAAAATCGGATAACTAAAATAATAGTTATATATATATATATATATATATATATATATATATATATATATATATATATATATATATATATATATATATATATATATATATATATATATATATATATATATATATATATATATATATATATATATATATATATGTTTCATATAGATTTTATCTTATAAAATTAATGAAATATATAGAAATATCAAGGGGTAAAACATTTTCCCAAATTTCCGAAAAAAAAATTTGAATAATCGAAAAATTTAATTCTTCATTTTAGGTCCAAAAGGGTTTATTTGTATTGAGGATCTGGAAAATGTATTTTGGGAAATTTTAAGAACATAACGGGTTTTTCTAATTTCAAGAAATTTGCATAACCATCAGTGTACGACAAATCCAGGGACTCATTTTATATACCCTTATAGGGTTCCTGAGAATTATTTCTATTAAATATAAGAATAGCTTTTGAAAAACTACATCATTTTTATATGCTACGAAAGAAATCTTGTGATTTAAAGAAAAAATATTGAAAACACTTTTTCATTAAAAGGGAAATGGTTCATTTTTTGTTTTTGTGATTTTTCAATTACGAACTGTTTAATTTAATTAAAAAAATTGATTTCCGATTCTTTATATTTCATATATTTGTGATTTAGTTTATATGAAAATATAAAAAAAATTCAACCTAATACAATAAACTAAATTTCAAGTATTTGAAATTTTGTATAAATTCAAGTCAAATTCCATTTTTCTCCAAGTTTTTTTTAAAGAATTTTAAATTTTTATTAAAAGATTTTTTTGCGAAAAAAGTCATAAAATAATAATAAATGAAAAAAAAATGGAAAGATAGAACACTACTGTTTAATTCGACTTGAATTGAACTTGAATTGTACTTGAATGCAAGGGTTTAATGTAGCTTCCTTTTAAGTTTTTTTACGACTTGAATTTATATATTTTTTTTTTTTTCAATGGAACATGTTATTGAAATAAAATCAAAAACAAGTGTATTTCAACACTAAAAATTTAAATTTACATATATACATCTGAGTTTTATGTTCTTTCATTGGAATTACAGAAAAATAAATGTTTATTGTGAACGGGAAAATGGAAGCGTAAATTCTACTGTATACTTAACCCTCAGTAACTGATATGATTGTATGCGATTATTTCACTGAAGCTTGACTCAGTCTTAATAAAATTGTGTCCTTTTAAAATTTCATAAGCATATAACTCGAAAACTATGGAAATTATTATATTATTATAAAGGGTATATAACTTTGTCGTTCCGCTAAGAAGGAATCATCTAAGCTTCTAAATTGTATATATATTTTTGCATTAAATCAGAGATAATAATTGACACAACTTAATGAAATTTGGCCTGACTTGTTATTGTTCTGAGAATATCGAATCAGTGAGTTATGATATAGAGTGCTTTTTCCAGATTTCTTATGACACACTTCTCTGCTTTATTTATGGAGAGTTTTATGTAATTCTAATCTGCGGATAAGAAGGTGAAGGCACTTTTACCAAAATACAGTTTCTAACTCTCCCCTTATAGTGATAATTAGATTATCACTATAATTATTAAAATTATTTCATATATTTCTCAGACATTATAACTTTTAAAACTCTATTTGAGGAAACTTCCAAAAAATTTAAAAATTTTTTAAAAGGAGCGATAATTTTTTATTTAGAGATACTCAAACATGAACTGCTATAGTTCGGTTGATATTAATGATATTCGAACCTTGTTTTGTCATTTTAGTGCTATGTACTTCTCTTATGTTTATATGAAATTTTATTTTTTTCTAATAAGCCGATCAAAAGTTGCGAATATATTTCTGAAAATTTCTTTAAATCAACCACCACTGTCCTAAGAGAAATGTATAACATTGCATATGTGTGTGTAAGTTAACGAATTGTTTAAGGATAATAACTATCACTACTACTTTTTTACATATGAACATGCATATATAATATACATATGCACATATTTATTTGTTATGTATACATACATATTTATATGTACATGTAGTAACATTTGTAAACATGTTTAACACATGTATAATTTGGTATCTTTATATATGTAAATGTAAAAATATGTGTATGTATGTTAATATATATATACATCTATATAATTGTAATTGTATTTGTTTGTATGTGTGTGCCTTTTGTCTCTAAGGTATAATTTACATTAATATTCAACAGTTAACAACACATGTAGAAAAATACTTGAGGCTGTTACATAAATACACCCTCACATGCATAAATATAATTATTTATAAAAAAAGCAGCACACACACACACACACACTTATTCATAAACATAATGTAAAGCAAAAAATTCATATGAAATGTCAGTCAAATAAATTCTCATGAATTAAAAAAAAAAAAAAAAATATTAAATTTTAAGAAAATTTAAATTTAATTTTTCTTTCTAAGAAAATTGTTTTTTATTTTATAAAAACATTTTTTGCTTGAGAGAAATATTTAGATTTTATAATAAAATTATTATTAGTTTTTTTAATTAAAATTTTAGTTTTCGGTTTTATTTTATTGTTGTTGTTTTGCTTTAAATCCTTTTGCCATAAACTTTCCGCTAAATTTAAAATAAATATTTTTCAAACCATTAAATTCACAAACAGAAGACCAAAAAACTCTACAATTTTCCATTTACAGACCATAAGATTTCAGATATTTTACTATGAATGTGTCCTAAATAAACATAAATAGTTTTGCTTTTCATCTTAACTGTTTACATATACATATACATATACATACGCAAGTGTAAGTTAAATATATATATATTTATACATACTTGTACATACATATACATATACATATACATATACATATACATATACATATACATACATACATACATACATACATACATACATACATACATACATACATACATACATGCAAACATGTAAACTTAACCTATTTACATATGTATGAGTATATGGTTTTTATATGGATCTTTGTCTAGTGGCTGCTTTTTTTTTAAATGTTTGTTTTTATTAAAGTTAAATTTCGAAAAAAGAAAATATTTGATTTTCTTAAAACAAATAAAAAAGAAAAGAGAGAAAACTTTTGTTTATGATTTTGTTGTTGTTTTTAAATTTTTTTTCCAGCTTTTTTCTAAAAGTCAAGTTTATATATGTGTTTTGGTTAAATAAAGTAGGAAACGGAAGTAGATGGGGGAGTAGGAGAAGGAAATAGGGTTAAGAAATCCCTGATATGAGAGGAAGACAGAGAGAGTGTGAAAAACTCTTGTAACCGCCATAATTTAAGTTTGAGGAAAATTTAAAGAAAACATTTAAAAGGGAAAGTCATATTTAAATGTTATAAAAAGAAGAATAAAAGTTCCATAGTAAAAGCTGAAATTAATATACAAGATAAGAGTTTTGCTAAAAAAATGACTTGCTCCGAATTTTTCTATAGAGTCTAATCATTTTATGAAACCGAAAAATGCGATTTTTGATACCTCTCTAGTTTAAAACTGTTACCAGAGTAGGAAAAACCTCGGAGCAAAATCTTTAATTTCCGATGAATTTAATTTTTTAGTCTTCATTTACGAAGATTAAAAAATAAAACACTTTATTCGATTAAAACTTTTTTCTTTATATATGTATTACTCTCTTATCAAGGAAGATCAAAATAGAGTTTTTTCTAACTCGATAAAAGGTGCGAAATAGTTGAAAAAAATGTGCCTGTACGTACACAACATAGATAAATTTCTTGTTGCAATAAAACATCCTTTAAAGATCTGATCTCTTTAAGAGTGAAAAAAGACTAAAATTGTAACTTGTGTTCAAATCCTAAGTAGTTTTCTACAAAAATAATGCAGTTGCTTGGTCTTATGTAAGTCAAGATTCATCGAAAATATGCAACTCAATCAATTCATTTAACCATATCATTTGATTCCTTTTATGCAGTTATAAAGCTTTTCCAAAAGTAATTGAAATTTAAGAAATTTCTTTCTATAGGAAATCGATGTCATTTCAATATTTTGAAAAACACACACAGGGCCAAATAAATAAATATCAATAAATAATCAGACTTATTAAGAACTTTTTACGTCTGTAGTCATCTGGGTTATAAAAATCCATTTGCGGGAATTGGAATATTAAGCTTTTAGGCTATAGAGTACACATATGTAAGAGGTGTGGAAAAAAATATTACCAAATAATTATAAATACTTCGTGGTTTCCAAAACCACATTCTGTTTTAAAATGTAGGTTCTGGAATGTTGGACCATAGAAGTTAACTTTAAAAATAAGATTAAGAATGGGTCAAATTCAAGAGAATCTTGAATTTGAGACATTTGAATTTGAGAATCTTGTTCTTAACAAGATGTAAACTAAAATATTATGTATAATGAAGAATAGAGGCTTAAGGTCCGGCAAAATTTTGCAAGTTAAAAATGCAAATAACACGAGAACTATAAGAGATAAATATCACTTGGAATGGAAGTTATAATGCCACACTCCTTTGCTATCATTATGTAGTAATAAATTCATTAAAATAAATATTCTGTCCCACTGTGAATTGTTCTAAATGGGTACCAGAGTTGACCATCATCAATCAGTCATTAATTACATATCTTTATCTGTTCTTATCTGGGTAGTAAATCAAGAATAGATACCAGACATTTACAACTTCCAGAGATATTTAGTGGGATTCAATAAAATCTTAGAGGAGTTAATTCTATATCAAATAAACGCTAAAGTCGTAGTCACTACAGTCTTACAACATTTTCAGTACAGACTCCATGAACTGGGAGATATGTTAAGCATATGGAAATAATTCAGGTATTTTTAACATCACCAACATGTCTCACAGAAAATAACTTTATATTATTTGGGATACGAAACAGAATCTTTTACTGTGGTAAACGTGTTATTAAGCTACAACTGTTGTTGCCACGCCCAAATTTACCAAACAGTTGAGAAGAAAGAAAATAGAAGATGTATAGAGATATAGTATAGTATAGTATAGTATAGTATAGTATAGTATAGTATAGTATAGTATAGTATAGTATAGTATAGTATAGTATAGTATAGTATAGTATAGTATAGTATAATATAGTATATTATAGTATAATATAGTATAGTATAGTATAGTATAGTATAGTATAGTATAGTATAGTATAGTATAGTATAGTATAGTATAGTATAGTATAGTATAGTATAGTATAGTATAGTAAATTATAGAATAGTATAGTTTAGTATAGTATAGTATAGTATAGTATAGTATAGTATAGTATAGTATAGTATAGTATAGTATAGTATAGTATAGTATAATATAATATAATAGAAATGAAAAAATAGTCCAAAAAATGCTGTTATAAATTATACAAGTTCAGTTCCACTCGAAATCCATTCAGCAAACTTGTCCTTAGAATGAAATTTATCAGTTTTTCTGACACTATTCTTCATTTTCATTAGGTGGACTCTTGAATAATGACAAACCATGTTTTCTAGCTCATTCTCATCGTTATATAAACTCCAAGTATCAGTCGTGCCTGTATGTTGTAAGTCAAATAGAAATTGTTTTGGATGCGAATTCCTCAGGAGTCGAAATGAAGTGGAAGGTATATAAAAAAATAAATGATACAAGTTTTAGCAACAAAATTAAACTGATCTATTTATCTAGCTAAAAAGACACTATGTTTTTAGACTATTCTAGTCTGACACTTTTAACGTGCCATAACTATTTACAGGCCTAACACAATCTTTAAACTTAGAGAGCTGCTCTCTCTAAAATATATATAATCTTCACTTCACTTAGTACATCGAATGTTATACGTTTGGGTATGAAACCCTTAAGTATGATGTACATAATTTTACTCCCTCTTTAAATAAATTTCCTCTTTGGATTATACACTGAACCAAAAAAGTAGTATATACAACGAAAAAGGGTATAGAATTGAATAGAAGTAGGTTGCAATTCAGCCAAAGAAACCTTCATTCATTATAACGAAAATTTTCTTTAACTTTTTGCAAATTCTTCAAATTGGCGAAAAATCGTCAATATGACTATTTGATTTTGTTCATGAAAATGCTGGTAATTTGAATAAATATTATTCAATTTAAGTTAAATTTACGAAATTTTGTTAGAATTGAGAAAAGAATTAAGTTAAATTGTTGTAATAAATACAAAGAAAATTTTATTTAATGAATATCTTTAGATGGACTACAGCAAGAATTTGGTCCCGATTGCAATTTTCCGATTTGTGAAATTTCTTTCGAGATCTCGGACTGAAGAGATTTTTTGTGCAGAAAAGCGCACCGAATAAATGCTTCTTTTAGGTTAGAGAAGTCAAAGGACGGTTGTGAGCTGACTGATGAAAAGTTATTTACATGTTTGTTGATCAGCTGATCTTCCATTCGCATTTTCATGGATTTATGCAAAATGTTCCTTTAATTTCAATCATAATAATTAGAATTTTCTATAAAATATTTTCCTCCTCAATGTATTCAGTTTAAATTTTCATTTAATCAATTTAATATCTTTTACTAAACAAGTTTTCTAATGAAATTATTTTAGTATATTTGAAGAGAAAACTTCGATTTGAAGGATAATTCTATTAATAAAAAATAAAAAGCTGTTATCTACGATATTTGGTTCAGTGTAGAAATGATCGAATTTCTCGTATCCAGTAGATTTTTTTTAATTTTTATTCCATAAAAAAGTTTTCACAGTTTTCTCTAGAAGAATTGTTTCAAAAATGTTTATATAGAACAGAATTGATAAAATTTACAAGAACTTTTCTCAATGAGAATAATTGTTTAGGAACAAGGTTTTCATTTGGGAGACAACATCAAATCTATTGTTATGACAGCAATAATTAAAGCGCATATTTTCCCCTTCCCCCTTTTACCCCATCGCTGTTTCTATATTTCACAAACAAACAATAAAATTACATAAATTTAATTTCTTTTTTATGTTTTCTCTTCTATTTATTGTTGTTGGTTTCGTTGCAAAACAAATTCTGGTGAATATTTCACTGATATTTTATACTTTAAAAAAAAAACTCACAAAACGCACGTTTTTATCACACACAAAATTATTATGTAAATTGAAAAAAGAAGAAAATAAAAGAAACGGGAGAAATCATGAGTAGAATATGAAAAATAGAAGAAAGGAAAATTGATTTCCGTTGTTATTTTTTATTATTCGATTCTTTTCTATATTATTTTACACTTTCATTTGAGAAGCATGTGATTGTGTAGTGGTATGGGTGAGAGGAGGCTAAATGCTGATGATTATGATGATTATGATTTTTTATAAATGATGTGTTATGTACTTAGTTGTGGACTGAGGTTGAGGTAAGTTATAGGAACTGAGATCGAAAAATGTTTAACAGGCGTTTTTCATTAACCGTATAAAGTTACCTTTGTAAAACATGTCAGTTTAAACCCAATTTAGTCCAATAAAAAGTCAGCTAAAACTTCAAGGTTCTGCCGTAAAACAGATTAAGTTGTTAAACAGCACCGGGAGAACTTGTCCGTTAATAGAAAATCTGGATCAGGTAGAATAGAATGGTCCGAATTACGTTTCTAAAGCCAAAAAGTAAAAGGCATTTTCAAAAGAGCTCTAAACATTTCGTGGTAGGAAAGCAGACCCGTTAGCTGAGTCCTCAGACTGTTTGATTCGAAAGGAGCGCTAAAATCAAGTTTTCTAAGAAATAAAATATTCTTGTCGAAAACTTATTTTCTGGCAGATGTTTTGCAATTTCCTGTTCAAAAATTGTATGTTGCTGATGCTCGAGAAATGCAGTCCACTTTTCTCAAAAATTTCTTGGTAAAAAAATGAAATTTAAATAAAAAATCTTTAAAAAAAGGCTGCTTCCATTCATTAAACTTCAATGTCACTGTGATAAATAAGCCCTTGAGTAGTACAAGAACAATAATATGGTATTTGTTCCAAACTGCCCGGGGCTAGAGGCAGTTGAGAGATATTGGACTTTTGTTAAAAGAGAATTGAAGGCACAAAGAAATTTGTGATAATTTTTAACGGAAATGGACGACCCGCTCGAGCAAAGAGACAAACTGGAAGAGTTCCAAGTGATTTTCAATCTCACTTCTCTGGTTGATATTATAAATTCCTTAGAAGCTTATCCTTGAGGTATATTTTAAAATGACTTCATTTGGCTCAAGGATTTTAACAACTTACTGTTCCACTTTTTTTAATTTTTCATTTTTTTCAAAGATTTTTTTTGATTCCTTTTAGACTTTTTAGGTGTTGCAAAAACGATAAAATATTTCCGCTAAAATCTAATAAAGAAAAATCCACAATAAAACTATTTTATTGACCTACAAACCAACAGATACATTTAACGAATTTATCTTTGAATCCAAACAACATAAAAAAACGAATAAATTTTAGTGCAAAATAATGTTTAAAACAAAATAATATAATATTTTATGGAGATTTCATTACAATTACACAGATACCCATAGACATGCATAAAGATAATATTAAACTAACACACTTACATACTAATACATTTGAAAATAAAATAAAATAATCAGTGACTTACACACGTAAATTGTACGTGCGTTATATGAGATTTTTCTTTTATTTTCGCATCTCTTCAAAAAAAAAATATTGTGTATTGTAAATATCACACAAAAATATATAACAGGTACATTTATTATTAATACTCACACTATTACACAAACACATTTCGGTAAATATGTGTTAGTATAATTTAACACAAAGAAATGTTAATGTTGCCAACGTAACGACATAATTTAATGTAAAATAAACATCTGTATGTCACACATTTTTGACATTGTGTATGTGTGTGTATTTGTGTAAAACAACAACTATAACTTCAAAAACAATAGGAGAAAATAAAACAGAAGCTATAGCAACAAAACTAAAGTTAATATAGAGTAAATTTTAGACAAACACATACTTATACATTCTGAGGAGAGAAAAGATATTTACATTCTCACAGATATTTATTGTGAAATACACAAGAAAATGGCATTAGAAGGACGTTGAGTTTAAATGTATGCGTATAATTAAGTATAACGAACAAAATGTTTTTCATATTAAAATTGAACAGTATTACCAAGGTCTCAGAAAGAAATTGCTATTTAGAGGGAAAATGCTGTCAAATTGTAAGATTATTAAGAAGTATTCTGAGAACTGTAAAGACGTTTTCGTTATTTTCTATATTAATTTTCCTTTCTTTGTCATACTCAATGGTAACTCTTTTTTTCATTTGTAGTAAATGTTTCCCGTGTTCCTCAGTACATTTTTACAAAACAAATATTGCATGTTGGTGACATTTTTGCCACGTACTGAGATTTTTCTACATAAAATCTTGAATTTTCTTCTTTAGTTCTTTAATTTGGTTTTTTCTATTGGGTTATACAAAAAGTTTCCAGTAGTAGTTCATACAGAGTGTTGATCAGGAACACGTGGCCACCTGCCTAATAATACTTATTACGATCGGTTGTTCCTGTAATGTATCGAAAATGTAACAACAAATTTGTCAACATGTTGCGCAGTTTATTATAAAGTAAACCCATTATTTGGTATCTCCGCTTAGGTGGTAACCAATCAGTGTTTATTTCAGTCAGATCGATTGAATTCAATATCGATCCTTAGAAAATTTTCACATCTGTTAACACAATATCCAAATCAGCATGGACTTTTCAGATCAGGAACTCTGATCAAGTTTGTCAACATGTGTACGATGTTTTCCGTGAAGAAACTCGCTCTTCGTCTTAACTCTTGCGTAGTTAATCTTCATTAGCAGCGTGTCAAATTATTACGATACTGTTCCCTAAATTTAATCAGTATTATTTGATGAGGATTGGAACTAAAAAATTTTCTATGATATTTCGTGTCCATATTCATTCTCTAGCCATTATCATTTAAAGCCTTTATGATTCAGATCTAACTATATCATTTACCATATGAAATATTTAGACGAAATTTGGAATGCTTCGCCCTCCTACAAAAATAATTTTCAAAACTATGACCTCTATTTTGATCACAAGCTTAAAATGGATAACCATTCGATCGCAAAGATGGTCGTGGCACACAGGAGGTGATTTCAAGTCAAAGGTACATTTAAAAGTGGTGGTAACATTTTGTTTCTTCAACCACAAAAATCTTCTCAGACCACCTATGTGATGTAGGGTACACAAAAATTCAGTTACTTTTGTTAAAATCTAATATTTTCTAATTCTAATTCCTCTCTGTTCTACAATCTGATACAATTACATACGTCCCTTATTTCTTTTTTCTCTCTCTCTCTCTCTCTCTCTCTCTCTTCTTATTTTGTTAACTTTCTTGTTTATTTAAAAATGTTCTTTATGGTTGATATTTCTGGTGTCAGTTGGATAATTCACGATTTTTATTTTGTCTGATAATGGCTTTAAGCGTGTATTTTACTTTAGCAGATTTTGAGCAAGAGAAACAGAATTCTTCTAGAAGAAGAAAATTTCTACGAGATGAATGTGAAAGACATGACTACAGTAAACGTGAATGCTGTGATTTCACTTGAAATTGTAAACGAATGTTTTTGATTTCATTCCTTTTTGCGTTTCGCTATTTTTTTTTTTTTTTTTGATTTTCAGTTAAAGAATTTTGTGACACCAGGAAGGAAAAATAGCATAAAAAGGAAGGAAGGATGGTGTCCTTGTGAAAATAAACATAGAAATTATTTCTCCTTTTTTTTGTTAGTTTAACAGAGAAAGAATGAATTAAGAAGAAAAATACTAAAATACCACCAAAAAGCAGAAAAAATATATTATTTTAAGATTATTTTTAAAAAGGAATTTGGCGATTTTTTTAAAAAAGTAAAAGCTATAGTCGGTTAAGCTTGATAATATAATACCCTACACCACATTGTTGGTTATGAAATCAAAAATTAATGATCGAGCTTCGTAATAATAAGATTGGAGCATATTATGGTACTAATTTATATGTAGAATAACACGGGAGCTAGAGGACATTGTAGATCGACCCTCATAAAATTTTGTACATCGATTTTGGTTTATATATATCTTTATTTGATCAACGTATATATAAGATTTAAGCTCTTGAAAGTATTATTTTCTAAGGGGCGTTGTGTGGGACCTATCAAAAGTAATGGACCAATGCTCGTATAATTTGACACACCATATATTATTAGACTAATTTTTGTCCAATTTCGTTGAAATCGCTTTATATTCAGGACTTCTATTAAAAACTGTATTCCGGAACGTCCTGCATTCTGAACACAAGCTAATCAGACAGACGGACGGACATCGTTAAATCGAAACAGAAAGTGATTCTAAGTCAAATGATATAAGTAAACCAAACGCATTATACCTTAACCACCTATGGTGATGTACACGTAGAAAAAAATCAATGTAAAATTGATTAAAATAGAATTTATTTAACTTTTTTCAGTTATGATTTTGATTCATAGATAAAAGAGTTAATTTAACATTGTTTACAATAAATTCAGTTTCTTGAAAATATTCTTGAAAGTTTAATTTAAACTAAATGAAAACAACGTATTCAATCTCAAATCAACTATGTTTAACGTTGATTTTGTTTTATATTATTTTTCGGTGTGAAGAGTATTAAAAGAGAAGAATGCTGTAAATAGCTAAAAGTGCCTATAATTAATATTTCATGCATCTTCTCATTTCTCATTTATTTTCTTATTTCGTTTCTTTATCCTTCCAACCAAATTTATTCTTTTGTTACAAATAAATTAATATCATTTATAACAAATAAATAGTTTTTGTTTTGTCTATTGTACTTTTCTCTTAATAGTGGCATGAAGATAATTATAGTTTTTTTTCTCTTCATTCCTTACTATTTTGCTGTTATGATTATTATCCTTTTTTCTGTTATTTAATAAAAATTGTATCTTTCTCATCTTTATATCTTTTGTATGTGAAACAATTGTTTTGTTCTCTTGTTTTTTTTTCTTTCTAATACGAATATTTTTGTTATTATTTATTGTGAATGGAGAAAAGAAACTCATTTCTATGTTATTTTCTTCCTTTCATTTCTTATCCTTTAATAAGTGTTATTTTTTTTTTCTATCATATGATTAAAAATCATATTTCAGACATATAAATAATAAACAATACAAAATACATGTTGGTTTGTGATATTCAGAAAAATGAAAAGAGAAGAAATAATATGAAAGGAAGAGGATGTTGTATGGAACGTTCAGAGGTAAAAGGACTTAAATCCATGAATAAATTTTTTATTAATTTTTTAATAAACTTATTTTTTATTGCCTTAAAATAATCTTATAATTATGAATTATTTTTTAATATAAACCTTTTATAGGAGTGCAACCGAAAAAATCTTAACTCACATTTTGCTATTTAACTATTTTTCTTGGAAGCAATATAAACAATTTATGTGATCTTGTTGTATTTGTATTTAATCACTAGCCCTCTACCACATACATACTGCCATAAGCGTACTTAAACACACACATATTGATAATTGTTTCATATAGCGAACGCTATATGAAACAATTATGCCAAAAAGTGTTTTATATATCTGACTATAACTTTATTTCTATTGATCCAATTTTGACACAATGATAAAGTAAATGCAACTGTGTATATCGGTTGCACTTCGTTTGTCTTTAATTCAAAAAAAGTTCTTAATTCCAATTTCGAGGTTGTCTCAGATATCGGTCTATAACTTTTTTTATACCTCAAACAAACGGACGGTTAGAAGATAACATATGTACGATATAACGATAAAACTTTTACCAGGTGTAATTTTATTAAATATTTCTTTTTCTTATATTCCTGATGGTACCTTTTTCAAAGAACTTTTCTTTAGGACTTCATGCGAACACATTGTATTTCTTTATATAACAGTTGTAGTTTCTATTCAACAAATATCTCATTTAACTCTCCATAGCATGTAAATGCTTCAAATGCAGCCACTAACTCACATATTCACACGCATAATTCATCTTTACACTTTTTTAAGAAATATTAACTAAAAAACACAACAAACATTTTAATGAAAGTGAATGAAAAAATGTAAAGGAGAAAGCTTGACCGAAGTCTATTAAAGTTGAAGTTTCAGTCAAGGTATAAACTTTCTGTAATAACTAGAAAAACATTAGAACTGGAAGATTCAAAATTTTTCAAAGAAGAAGGAAATGGAATGTTATTCGATGTCTAAAAGTTATAAAAGAATTTAAATTTAAAATTGTTTGCTATTGAAAATTGCTTTTGAAAATAAATTCATATTTAAATTTAAATAAAATCAAAACTAAACATATGAACTTGTCCAGTAATCAGAGAATTAAAAATATTCCCACGTTTCCTTGTGGAAATACCCAAAATTTCAATCCGTATAAATCATGTTCAAATAATTGACTTTTTGCACTAAGAGCCTTCAGGATGAAAATCCTTTTTGGGTTTTTATCTTACATATGCAGCTATATACTAGAGATCATTTAAGGATGATTCTGGCCTTTTAGTTTAAGAATTTAAGAAAAAATTAAAAATACAATTTTGTTGAAATCGGCCATTTTTGGACAGGGATGAACTTTTGCCAAGTTCTTCCAAATTTAGTTTACACGCATTTTAGTGAAAAAGTCTTTACAAAACAATGAAAATTTTTAATTTTCAGAGCGGTGAACAAATGAAAAAAATTCAGAAAAAATACGTTTTTGTCATTTGAAATATGATTTTTAAACCGATTTATATAGTTATAATGCGGCAATACATTTAAGGCTTTAAATCTTACACATATTAAAAAATAATAACTCCTACATTAAAACTGCTAACCTTTAGCGCTTTAAAAACCAATTTTTCTGGAGGGTCTTACATATGGACTACAAGAAATTATGAACCCTCGTATAGTTTTGTATATATATGTGACCGATCTTCGCATGTTTTGGCACATCGTTTGGGAATATTAAAAGACTTTCTTGTGCCAAAAATCGCTTTGTATTTAGGACTTTTAAACCCCATTATGGGAAGAACATTTGTTTGGGAGGTATCTGATATATTGGATCGAATATGGCCAATTTTAACAAGTTTCGTCTTTAGGCCATCGAGATATTTTAAAAAGATTGCGACCTGTAGACTCTTCACAATGTTTACATGGACAGCCAGCCGGACAGACAGACAGATAGTGATTCTATGCATATCCGAGGTAGTTAAATTTGGAGGATCACCGACTACCCATATGACTCTGCTCCTCCAATCAACTCGAAAAAAAACTCAATTCTAAACATGTGTACTTTTATTAAGTTACTTGTAGTGTTATAAAGTTTTAGAATTATTTCCCAAAAATTTGATTTGTCCACACTGTGTGTCATCCTCAGTAGACCTCAAGTCTACGCAAGAAGGAAAATTTCTGATTAAAATCTGGGTACAATTATATTACAAATGTTCACTAATCTCCTTTTTGCTTTATGCCACTATTTACTTCGACAATTTTCTATATACATATATTCACACATACATTGTTGCTTTTCTTTTCTTTCATTTTATTCTCCTTTTTTTTTGTTCATTTTTCTTACTTTGTAATTTTTTTATATTATTCTTTTTAGTTCTACAAAAATAAATTCATATTTTCACACATTCACATTGATAAAATAAAGAAATTCAAAACAAAAACAAAATATTGTACATACATGCAACGAACAAAACATACATACAAACAAACCTAGAATATTTCATTTGCAACACATTTATACAGGATATTTTTCTTAACAATTTATGCTGTTATATTAGTATTTCTGTGTGTATGTGTGTGAGTTGCATTTATAAGAGAAAAAGGGAGTCTGTGAAAGGAATCTTTTACTACCAACTAGAAGAAGTAGAAGAAGAGTAAGAAGAAGAAAGAAATGTTGATGGCAGCTTCATGTTAATGTCACATTCATATACATAAATGTGTGGCTGAGTGATGAGAATGTGTATGTGTGTGTGTGAGAATGTTTACAACAATATTAAAACTACCACTACCCCTATACAATCACTTTTGTTATTAACTCTCACTCGAAGTAGTTCGTTCGTTGTTGTAATATATGCATATTACTCATACGTATACATGGGTAAAATGTGTGGGTGTATGAGTAATATGATAAAGAATATTTATACATATTTTTGCATACTTTTCATCTGTTTTTATTTGTGTAAAAGTGTGAGTGAATGTGTGTTTGAGTTAATGTGTAAATATATGTATTACAGCTTATTGTGATTATATTTCACACCATACGCTATTTTTTGCTTGCCTTTTGTTGCAAGTTCTCTTTCAAATATATTTCTTTCTCTTGTCTTGAATATAAACAAAAAGTCTTTTTGTTTGTTTTTTTGTAAATAAAACCTTTTTCTTATTTATTTGTTTATAATATTCATAATTTTAGTATTTTTTTCTTTTAATGTGGAGTTAATTTTGAAAAATAAAAATTAGTTGAAAATTGAAAAAAGGAGAAAACTCAATAATAAAATTTCATTTCCTTGCGAGACATTAATTAATTCAATTGAAAACTATTTGAAAAAGGGTTTTATTTGGTCGCGGGAATGAAAAGGTTTGTGGAATGTTAATTTGATGATACAAATTTAAGAGAAAATTGAAATTTAGGATTTTTGGTTTCATTATGAAAAATAAAATTAATATTTGATTTATTGTAAATTAAGAGAAATATCGTCAATTATTTGGAATTTCTTTATAATATTTAAAAATTACTTTCCATGAGTCTGGCAAGTTTAAAAAATTTCCAAATTTTCATATGGAAATAACCAAAGATTCCAATCCGTTTTAAAACTTGTGTACATATTTGACAATTTCCTTATTAGAAAATATTTCTTGGGAGTCTACTTTACATTTATGGGTAAATAAAAAGGACAATTCAAAGATGATTCCGACATTTGGATTTCGTTTTGAAAAACGAAATGTTTTTGTCTCATATCAGAATTGTTTCAAATAAAAAAAGCTTTGACTTTTTTTGGCGAATTTTCAAAGTTGCTGAATTCGTAAGACTTCTTACGATACCCTACAAGCTGGATTCCTGTAATACACCAGATTAACTTCAAGACATTCCAGCGGTAAACCATGTAAATTTTATTGTATATATTTTTTGGTTAAAATTACAGAATCAGTTAAAGAAAAATAATTTAAAATACCCGAAATAGCATACATTGAAGGACCACTCACTATATTTTAAAGCAGCAAGGGTCAGTAATCCTTAAGATAAACTTGAAAGCACCTGAATTTCCGAGAGAAACATCAAAGAAAATTTCTAATTAAAATCTAAATATAACATTTTCAAAAAAAAAAAAATCAAAATTTTTAGTGAATTTTTCAAAATATATGGTCCACTTTGAAGGACCACCTTTAAATAAGTTGAAGGCTCGCAATTCTCAAAATCAACTAGAAAGAATCTCAGCTATAATTATAACTAAAATGCTAAAATTTCTCAAATGATTGAAAATTTATAGAATTTTTTTAAAACTTCATATTAGAATTTTTTGAGAATCTCCCAAAAAAGTTCATTATACCCCTGATGACCAACTTTGGAAGAATCTCTCTGCCCCTCGATTAACTGGGCAACTGTAATACTTTGAATTGACTTAGAAGCCATCAGCCATATCCACATCAAAAGTCAAAAGTTACAGAATTATGTATAAAATTCCGATCTATAAAGCTTTTAAAATGTTTGCATTGACAGACAGGACGAAAATAAGGACATTGATGTCTTCTAAGCATTATTTTGGTTGCAATAAATTTTAATTTCTCTGAGGCGAAGTGCAAGTAGGAAAACGGACGGCTGCTGTCGTTCGTGAATGAGCTTAATGCGGTTATTAATAGACAAAGATGATGAGCATACAGTGTTCTGAAGTATCCTAGATCCTGTTAGCCTTTATTTTAATCACATGTAATACGTCTTGTCCTCGTGTTAAAATGCATTTAAAGGAAATTATTCGCTGTAAACTTATTCGAAATTGTTACGTTTGACAATAATTTTTCGCTTTAATTAAGATGAAACTCGAACATTAAATATCTCCTGTTGCATCCCTTATTCCAGGTGTTTCCAAGGCTTTCACATAGTTTGATGTTTACTGCCTTTATTTGTTATAGTAGTGTGAGGTTTCGCTCTAGTGCCATGTGTAGCAAGGGTCTATGTACAAAGTGATAGACCAGATATGCGGAACTAGAGAGACAATTAATTTTAAAGCGGAGGTTTAACGTAAGAGATTCCCTTAGTCAGCTTATGTCAGTGAATTCTGGACATTGCTCATATAAAATAGTTTCCTTTAAAGTATTTCCGGTAGCCCCTATTTAAACTTGGTTCAAATAAAGTTTATTTATGTTAAATTTTTTCTTAATTCTTTAAATTTCATAAAATTTAAAAAATGATTCTTTTATTTCTTGTTTCATTTATTTAATTCATAAAATTTGTTCTCTTCTCTCTTTGTCTGTCTTTTGTGTTAATAGTTTTCTATAGTTTTTGTTGTTGTTAGTTTTCCTCCTCCATTTTAAATATTTAATATTCAAAATTGTCCATATTGTTATTGTAATATCTTTTTTTTCATCTCCTGCTTATTTTTTGTCCTCTCTAATATTATTGTTGTTGTTTATTCGCCAACTCACCAGGCAAAAACATGTTTCTATTGTTTTGTACGTTACAAAAGGAAACGGAAACAATTGGCGGTTTTTAGTTTTACAATGTTGTTTTTTTTTTTGTGTATGTTCACAATTTTTTGTTGTTGTAGTAGTAGTAGTTTTTTTATTCCTGAATGTGCTTTCATTTCCCTTAAGTGTTGATTAGTAAAAGTACTCTAGTTTTAGTTTGTAGGTTTTTAGTAAAAATAACAATAACAATAATAATAATAAAAAGCAACAACAACAATAATAAAAAGCAACAAAACTAAACTAAACCTGGTAAATAAAATAACTGTTACCATCATCATCATCATGATCACCATAGTCTTTAGCATCATGAGCATTAGCGTCAGAATAGTGTTGTTGGAAAGTTTCCTGGACCAGCGGAAAACAACAAAAAATATAATAAAATATGAAATAATGTTAGAAATGTTTGGTCAGGAGGAAAATTTAAATACCCTATGAAATTTGATAAGTAAAGGAGAATGTAGAGACAGAAATTTAGACAAAAGTCATAAAATTTGAATGAAGTTTCTTTTTAGATTTTTGTCATTTTTGTGGAATCAAAAAAAATTCTCTGCTATAAAGTAGTTCTCCCAAAAAACGCGGTAAAAAACTGATTGTATATAAAAACGTGCATATTGTTTATTTAAAA
>PYHX02000495.1:34426500-34431276 GCA_004302925.2 Cochliomyia hominivorax | reverse complement strand
ATAACGTTGATGTCTCTATTTGAAAAAAATGTCTCTTTTTGGTGATTCTTTTATTTAACGCTTTTTTGTATGAACTGTTTAGTTTAAAAAATGGGAGATTGAAAAAAACTAAATTTTGGTTCAGTAGAATTTTGGTCATAATTTCAAAACCGCTTTTGTATAATTTTTTTAGCTTTTTGATTTTTTCATTTTTACATTTCAACGGATTTCCGTAAATTTTCGCCGAGTTTGAAGAATTGCGCTTTTAAACTTTTCTCTGGATTTCATTAATTAGTTTAATTGTATTTGTTTATAATTCGTAAAATTCGTTTTTAACTCTTTTTTTAATGTAACTACTTTTTGGAAATTTTTCGAACTCGAAAATGATTTGATCGTTGTGATATTTTTAAGGGCCTCTGAAACACTTTAACTTGAAAAGGCAACATTCTTTTAAAACTATATTAATAATAAGACATTAGGTTTTTTCCAAATATGACATTTCCTTAATACTACAAATAAATCTCTTATTGAAAAATAATGTTTGATCTCTTATTCTTTTTTAAAAGAGTTTTATCCGATCACAGATATTTTATCTGTCTAATATTTTAAAGTGAACCCCTGTCTCTGTAGAAATACCTAACGGAAACACCTAGAAGCCGATTGTGGCTTATTCCGCTTATATGCTTAAAGATAAATATATATTGGATATCCGTCTGTCTGTTCATAGGTTCTTATTAAACTTTCTAGATGGCAATTTGTGCAAATAGTTGTTCGTTCTGTGTAGCTTTTGCTGAAACTAAGGTGTAATAAGCCTGTAATTTAAATACCTGATATTATAGGAAAATTTTATAACTCCAAACTCTTCAAAGCATTATTCACTGTCCGGCCCTCCTCAGTTTTTAGTTCAACTTTTAAACGTTTTATATTTTAAGGATACAAAACTTATTTTCTGAAAAAAATTCCTTCTCTCATGTGATGTACCTTGTACCTTCCCTCTCAAAACTTACACATAATACCAATTATTATGTTTCATTTCCTTGTAATAATCCTTTTCCCTTTCCTTTTCCCCTCCTCTATAAATATACTTTATTTGTTATTTATAACGTGTCAAATAAACTTAAAACATGTCGTTCTTTTTTATTCCGTTTCCCATAATCATTTTATAATCATAAATAGTTAAAATCTGTTATAAAATCCTTAATTATAACTTTGTGGTCTCCTAGCAAAAACAAACAAAAGGGGGGAGGTGTGTTTTAAACCTTAATAAAAAAGGGCAGAAAAATATATAGAAGGTATTAAAAAGAAGGTGTAAACTTTAAATTTTTTTTATAAAAAAATGGAATGAAATCTGCAAAATAAACCGCAACTATGACGATGATGATAAAAATCTCATGTTTTTTTTGTTTTCCGTAATAAAAAGGAGGCTCACATGAGTTTTAAATTTTGAAAAAAAGGATGTGGAAAAGTGATAATGAAAAGTTGTCTTTTTTAACAACAACAAATAAAATTTAAATATGGAAGAGGAAGATATTTACACATATTTTTATATAAACAAAGGGTTTTGTTGAGGTTTCGTACATATATATAAATGCGAAGGTACAGTGGGACAGAATTGTTAATTCTTTTACAAATAATTCAAAAGTTTTTTAATAAGGAAAACTGATATAAAAAATATTGTTTTATACCATTGACCACCACAAATGATGATTCGGAGGATATAAGGGTTGTCTATCCGTATTCAGCGCCAAGTAAGAATCATTTGAGCCTCGATAAATGTCATATATTCTATCAAAAACCGAGTTGATTTAGTCATGTACATCCTCACGGTCACCAAAAAAACCTAATTCAATAAAATTTTGCCAGATTGTTTGGTTTGTCTTAAAGCAGTTTGCTATATAGAAGCAGTAAAGTGGATCTACTAAGGAAGAAGTTATAGACCAACTTTTAAGATAAACTCGAAAATCACACAAAAAGCTTTTGTAAATTTTGTAAATACCAGATTCAGATTGTGATAAATTATAGCTAAATACATTTATTTAATATTCCAAGAACTATCAAAATCGGATAAGTTAAATAGGAGTTATAGTTATATATGTTTTATATAAATTTTATAAAAGTAAAGAAATATATAAAAATATCAAGGGGTAAAGCGTTTTCCCAAATTTCCGAAAAATATTTTGAAAAATCGAAATATTTAATTTTTCAGTTTAGGCCCAAAAGGGTTTATTTATTTTGAGGATCTGGAAAATGTATTTTGGAAAATTTTTAGAACATAACGGGTTTTTCTAATTTCAAGAAATTTGCATAACAATCAAAATTTTTTTTCAGTATACGACAAATCCAGGGACTCATTTTATATACCCTTATAGGGTTCCTGAGAATTATTTCTATTAAATATAAGAACATCTTTTGAAAACTACAACATTTTTATAAGCTACAAGAAAACTTGTGATTTTAAGAAAAAAGAGTGAAAACACTTTTTCATTAAGAGTGAAATGGTTAATTTTTTGTTTTTTGCGATTTTTCAATTACGAACTGTTTAATTTAAGACTTCGTAAAAAATTGATTTCCGATTCTTTATATTTCATATATTTGTGATTTAGTTTATATGAAAATATAAAAAATTCAACTTAACACAATAAACTAAATTTCAAGTATTTGAAATTTTGTATAAATTCAAGTCAAATTCCATTTTTCTCCAAGTTTTTTTTTTAACGAATTTTAAATTTTTATTAAAAGATTTTTTTTTGCAAAAAAGTTATAAAATAATAATAAATGAAAAAATGGAAAGGTAGAACTCTACTGTTTAATTCGACTTGAATTGAACTTGAATTGTACTTGAATGCAAGGGTTTAATTTAGCTTCCTTTTAAGTCTTTTTTACGACTTGAATTTATATATATTTTTTTCAATGGAACATGTTATTGAAATAAAGTGAAAAACAAGTGTATTTCAATACTAAATATTGAAATTTACATATATACATGTGAATTTCATGTTCTTTCACTGGAATTACAGAAGAAGAAATGTTTATTGTGAATGAGAAAATGGAAGCGTTAAACTCTACTGTATACTTAACCCTTAGTAACTGATATGATTGTATGCGATTATTTCGCTGAAGCTTGACTGAGTCTTAATAAAATTTTGTCCTTTTAAAATTTCGTATGCATATAACTTATGACACATTTCTCTGCTTTATTTATGGAGAGTTTTATGTGATTCTAATTCGTGGATTAGAAGGTGAAGGCACTTTACTAAAATAAAGTTTCTGACTCTCCCCTTATAGTGATAATTAGATTATCACTATAATTATTAAAATTATTTAATATATTTCTCAGACATTATAACTTTAAAACTCTATTTGAGGGAACTTCCAAAAACTTTACAATTTTTTAGAGATACCCAACCATGAACTGCTATGGTTCGGTTGATATTTATGCTATTGGAACCTTGTTTTGGAATAATAGTACTATATACTTCTCTTATGTTTATATAGAATTTTATTTTTTTTCTAATAAGCCGATCAAAAGTTGCGAATATATTTCTGAAAATTTCTTTAAATCAACCACCACTGTCCTTAGAGAAATGTATAATATCGTATATGTGTGTGTGTAAGTTAACGTATTGTTTAAGGATAATAACTATCACTACTACTTTTTTACATATGAACATGCATATCTAATACATATGCACATATTTATTTGTTATGTATACATACATATTTATATGTACATGTAGTAACATTTGTAAACATGTTTAACACATGTATAATTTGGTATCTTTATGTATGTAAATGTAAAAATATGTGTATGTATGTTATATATACATTTATATGATTGTAATTGTATTTGTTTGTATGTGTGTGTCTTTTGTCTCTAAGGTATAATTTACATTAATATTCAACAGTTAACAACACATGTAGAAAATACTTGAGGCTGTTACATAAATACACCCTCACATGCATAAATATAATTATTTATAAAAAAAGCAGCACACACACACACTTATTCATAAACATAATGTAAAGCAAAGAAATTCATATGAAATGTCAGTCAAATAAATTCTCATGAATAAAAAAAAACTTATTAAATTTTAAGAAAATTTAAATTTAATTTTTCTTTTCTAAGAAAATTGTTTTTTATTTTATAAAAACATTTTTTGCTTGAGAGAAATATTTAGATTTTATAATAAAATTATTATTAGTTTTTTTAATTAAAATTTTTGTTTTCGGTTTTATTTTATTGTTGTTGTTTTGCTTTAAATCCTTTTGCCATAAACTTTCCGCTAAATTTAAAATAAATATTTTTCAAACCATTAAATTCACAAACAGAAGACCAAAAAACTCTACAATTTTCCATTTACAGACCATAAGATTTCAGATATTTTACTATGAATGTGTCCTAAATAAACATAAATAGTTTTGCTTTTCATCTTAACTGTTTTACATATACATACGCAAGTGTAAGTTAAATATATATATATTTATACATACTTGTACATACATATACATATACATACATACATACATACATACATACATACATACATACATACATACATACATACATACATACGTACATACATACATACATACATGTAAACTTAACCTATTTACATATGTATGAGTATATGGTTTTTATATGGATCTTTGTCTAGTGGCTGCTTTTTTTTAAATGTTTGTTTTTATTAAAGTTAAATTTCGAAAAAAGAAAATATTTGATTTTCTTAAAACAAATAAAAAAGAAAAGAGAGAAAACTTTTGTTTATGATTTTGTTGTTGTTTTTAAATTTTTTTGCA
>PYHX02000495.1:34291500-34421500 GCA_004302925.2 Cochliomyia hominivorax | reverse complement strand
AGGTTAATTTTATTTAAAAAAAAAAAAATAATACGATATTTGGTTGAGTGTAGAAATGATTTTTTTTTTTATCCCATAAAAAAGTTTTTCACAGTTTTCTCTAGAAGAATTGTTTCAAAAAAAATTTATATAGAAAAGAAATGATAAAATTTACAAGAACTTTTCCCAATGAGAATAATTGTTTAGGAACAAAGTTTTCATTTGGGAAACAACATCAAATCTATTGTTATGACAGCAATAATTAAAGCGCATATTTCCCCCTTTTACCCCATCACTGTTTCTATATTTCACAAACAAACAATAAAATTACATAAATTTAATTTCTTTTTTTATGTTTTCTCTTCTATTTATTGTTGTTGGTTTCATTGCAAAACAAATTCTGGTGAATATTTCACTGATATTTTATACTTTAAAAAAAACTCACAAAACGCACGTTTTTATCACACACAAAATTATTATGTAAATTGAAAAAAGAAGAAAATAAAAGAAACGGGAGAAATCATGAGTAGAATATGAAAAATAGAAGAAAGGAAAATTGATTTCCGTTGTTATTTTTTATTATTCGATTCTTTTCTATAATATTTTACACTTTCATTTGAGAAGCATGTGATTATGTAGTGGTATGGGTGAGAGGAGGCTAAATGCTGATGATTATGACGATTATGATTTTTTATAAATGATGTGTTATGTACTTAGTTGTGGACTGAGGTTGAGGTAAGTTATAGGAACTGAGATCGAAAAATGTTTAACAGGCGTTTTTCATTAACCGTATAAAGTTACCTTTGTAAAACATGTCAGTTTAAACCCAACTTAGTCCAATAAAAAGTCAGCTAAAACTTCAAGATTCTGCCGTAAAACAGATAAAGTTGTTAAACAGCACCGGGAGAACTTGTCGGTTAATAGAAAACCTGGTTCAGGTAGAATAAATGGTCCGAATTACGTTTCTAAAGCCAAAAAGTAAAAGGCATTTTCAAAAGAGCTTTAAACATATCGTGGTAGGATATGTTGACTGAGACCTTAGACTGTTTGATTCGAAAATAACGCTGAAATCAAGTTTTCTAAGGAAAATATTTTTGTTACATTGTGGATAACCTATTTTCCGGCAGATGTTTCGCAATTTCCTGGTCAAAAATTTTATATTGCTGATATTTGAAAGAATTCAGTCCACTTTTCTCAAAAAGTTCTTCGTAAAAAAACGAAATTTAAATAAAAAATGTTTAAAAAAGGCTGCTTTCATTCATTAGATTTCTTAATGTGTCCACTTATTTTTGGCCTGACTAGGATTCCTGTCACTGTGATAAACAAACCCTTGAGTAGTACAAGAACAATAATATGGTATTTGTTCCAACTGCCCGGAGCTAAAGGCAGTGGAGAGATATTGGGCTTTTGTTAAAAGCGAATTGAAGGACACAAAGAAAAGTGTGATAAATTTTTAATGGAAATGGACTACCCGCTCGAGCAAAGAGACAAACTTTAATGGAAGAGTTTCCAAGTGATAAAAATTATAAAAATATTTTTTATTGAAATAATAATTTGAAACTCCGAGTTTAGTGTTTCGTTTTTATGTACTCGTATGTATGTTCAGAATTTTTCAATCTCACTTCTCTGGTTGATATTTATAATTCCTTAGAAGCTTATCCTTGAGGTATATTTTAAAATGACTTCATTTGGCTCAAGGATTTTAACAACTTACTGTTCCACTTTTTTTAATTTTTCATTTTTTTCAAAGATTTTTTTTGGTTCCTTTTAGACTTTTTTAGGTGTTGCAAAAACGATAAAATATTTCCGCTAAAATCTAATAAAGAAAAATCCACAATAAAACTATTTTATTGACCTACAAACCAACAGATACATTTAACGAATTTATCTTTGAATCCAAACAACATAAAAAAAACTAATAAATTTTAGTGCGAAATAATGTTTAAAACAAAATAATATAATATTTTATGGAGATTTCATTACAATTACACAGATACCCATAGACATACATAAAGATAATATTAAACTAACACACTTACATACTAATACATTTGAAAATAAAATAAAATAATCAGTGACTTACACACGTAAATTGTACGTGCGTTATATGAGATTTTTCTTTTATTTTCACATCTCTTCAAAAAAAAAAAAATATTGTGTATTTGTAAAATATCACACAAAAATATATAACAGGTACATTTATTATTAATACTCACACTATTACACAAACACATTTCGGTAAATATGTGTTAGTGTAATTTAACACAAAGAAATGTTAATGTTGCCAACGTAACGACATAATTTAATGTAAAATAAACATCTGTATGTCACACATTTTTGACATTGTGTGCGTGTGTGTATTTGTGTAAAACAACAACTATAACTACAACTACAAAAACAATAGGAGAAAATAAAACAGCAGCTATAGCAACAAAACTAAAGTTAATATAGAGTAAAATTTAGACAAACACATACTTATACATTCTGAGGAGAGAAAAGATATTTACATTCTCACAGATATTTATTGTGAAATACACAAGAAAATGACATTAGAAGGACGTTGAGTATAAATGTATGCATATATTAAGTATAACGAACAAAACGTTTTTATATTAAAATTGAACAGTATTGCCAAGGTCTCCGAAAAAAATTGCTATTTAGAGGGAAAATGCTGTCAAAGATGGTATTCTGAGAACTGTAAAAACGTTTTCGTTATTTTTCTAATATTTTAGAAAAATATTTCCTTTTTCTTTGTCATACACAATGGTAACACTTTTTTTCATTTGTAGTAAATGTTTCCCGTGTTCCTCAGTACATTTTTGCAAAACAAATATTGCATGTTGGTGACATTTTTGCCACGTACTGAGATTTTTCCACATAAAATCTTGGATTTTCTTCTTTAGTTCTTTAATTTTAGTTATCTTCTGTTGGGTTATACAAAAAATTTCCAGCCGTTTCAGAGTTATATTATTTTATTCCTTGATTGCAAATATTCAGATGTCATTTATTCAGTGTTAACATTTCCATTGCGATCATATGAATTTGATTTTAGACTAGGAACAATCGATAACATGTGTCGTCTCTGGTCGTGACATAGTTTCTCTTCATTCAGTGCCAGATTTAGTGATTACAATATTGTGCCAAAAATGTATTTCATTTGGCTTGAAGAGATCTCAATATCAATATTTTGGAACTAACAATTTTCTCAACATTTTTCGTGATGTAAACCAATGTTTCGTGTCTCTATTAAACTGGAATCCATTTTTCATTTCAAGACTTCATCAGTCATATCTAACGATTACGATATCAATTCTCAGAAGTTTTCTCATTTGTTCTTAAGGACCTGTATATTTTGATAACTTTTTGGTTCTTAGCGGATGTGTGATAGGACTTTTAGTACCGAAACATTGATGATTTCAATCAATAAAATTTTTAAAATCAGAAATTCGTTAGTGATTGAAGAAGCTGGTTACTTATTACCCAGTCCATTTGTTTTTCTTTCTTGCTTTCAGATTGAAAAACTTGGTGGTACACTCGCGTTTATGTATAACTTTTTGAATCCATTTAAACGTCCATCTATCTGTGTGGTTAACTGGTTTTGTAAACTTTTTAAACACTCTACAGGTCACAATATTAATAATATTTATAAAACTAATAAAAGTGAATATAATTTAATTAAATTTAGCAAAAATAAATTATGTTTCAGCCCAAATTCACATGTCAAATTTCAAGAAGATTGATTTTTAAAAGACCGTAGCTCCTATAGAGACCCTTTTAAGAAAATCTTAAGACTCAAAAACATGATAGTATTATGATGAATATCGTATCTTTAAGATTTATACAACCATAATGCACCAAAGCAAATTTTTCATGGATCGTACCATAATTTCCTATATTCTTCATACAACCCCAAAATTACCCCACATGGCTTATATCTCTCATATATATGAATATATAGAAAATATTGTAAATTTGTATATTTTTTAGTAGAACAAATTATAAAATCGGAGTTTTTATGCAACAATCTATAATTCTTCATTTATGCACAAAGGCGTCGGTTTTTATATAGTCGGTCCTAACCGACCAACCAATTAGTTATCCGGGGCGATATCATTTTACCTTGAGAAATATTTAAACAAAATTTGGAAGGTTTCGCCCTCTTATAATAACAATTTTCAAAACTATGACCTGTATTTTGATCACAAGCTTAAAATGGATAACCATTCGGACAGAAGGATGGTTGCGGCACTCAGGAGATGATTCTGAGTCAAAGGTTATACTTAAAATCTTCTCAGACCACCTATTGTGATGTAGGGTACCAAAAAATTCAGTTACTTTTGTTAAGATCTAATATTTTCTAATTCTAATTCCTCTCTGTTCTACAATCTGATACAATTACATACGTCCCCTATTTCTTTTTCTCTCTCTCTCTCTCTCTCTCTCTCTCTTCTATTTTGTTAACTTTCTTGTTTATTTAAAAATGTTCTTTATGGTTGATATTTCTGGTGTCAGTTGGATAATTCACGATTTTTATTTTGTCTGATAATGGCTTTAAGCGTGTATTTTACTTTAGCAGATTTTGAGCAAGAGAAACGAAATTCTTCTAGAAGAAAAAAAATTCTACGAGATGAATGTGAAAGACATGACTACAGTAAACGTGAATGCTGTGATTTCACTTGAAATTGTAAACGAATGTTTTTGATTTCATTCCTTTTTTGCGTTTTGCTTTTTTTCTTTTTTTTTTTTTGATTTTCAGTTAAAGAATTTTGTGACACCAGGAAGGAAAAATAGCATAAAAAGGAAGGAAGGATGGTGTCCTTGTGAAAATAAATATAGAAATTATTTCTCCTTTTTTTGTTAGTTTAACAGAGAAAGAATGAATTAAGAAGAAAAATACTAAAATACCACCAAAAAGCAGAAAAAATATATTATTTTAAGATTATTTTTAAAAAAGGAATTTTGGCGATTTTTTTAAAAAAGTAAAAGCTATAGTCGGTTAAGCTTGATAATATAATACCCTACACCACATTGTTGGTTATGAAATCAAAAATTAATGATCGAGCTTCGTAATTATAAGAGTGCAGCAAGTTATGGTACTAATTTATATGTAGAATAAAACGGGAGCTAGAAGAAATTTTGGATCGACCCTCATAAAATTTTGTACATCGATTTTGGTTTATATATAAGATTTAAGCTCTTGAAAGTGTTATTTCTAAGAGGGGTTGTATGTTACCTATCAGAAATAATGGACCGATCCTCGTATAATTTGGCACACCATATATTATAAGACTAACTTTTGTCCAATTTCGTTAAAATCACTTTATATTCAGGACTTTTATTATCTAAAAACCCTATTGCTGCAGCTAGTTGAAATAATGGATCCATCATAAGCAACTTAATTCGACCAACGTATATGTAAGATTTAACCCTTTCAAGGTGTTATTTCTAAGGGGGTTCGTATAATTATTCATTATTTATTATTAGACTAATTTTTGTCCAATTTCGTTGAAATCGCTTTATATTCAGGACTTCTATTTAAAAACTGTATTCCGGGAACGTCCTGCATTCTGTACACAAGCTAATCAGACAGACGGACGGACATCGTTAAATCGAAACAGAAAGTGATTCTAAGTCAAATGATATAAGTAAACCAAACGAATTATACCTTAACCACCTATGGTGATGTACACGTAGAAAAAAATCAATGTAAAATTGATTAAAATAGAATTAATTTAACTTTTTTCAGTTATGATTTTGATTCATAGATAAAAGAGTTAATTTAACATTCTTTTACAATAAATTCAGTTTCTGGAAAATATTCTTAAAAGTTTAATTTAAACTAAATGAAAACAACGTATTCAATCTCAAATCAACTATGTTTAACGTTGATTTTGCTTCATATATTTTTCTGTTTGAAGGGTATTAAAAGAGAAGAAAAAAATTTAAGGAAATATTTATTTCAGAATGCTGTAAATAGCTAAAAGTGCCTATAATTAATATTTCATGCATCTTCTCATAATATCCGTTTGATTTTCTTTAAATAATCTTTATTTTCTTATTTCGTTTCTTTATCCTTCCAACCAAATTTATTCTTTTGTTACAAATAAATTAATATCATTTATAACAAATAAATAGTTTTTGTTTTGTCTATTGTATTTTTCTCTTAATAGTGGCATGAAATAATTATAGTTTTTTTTTCTCTTCATTCCTTACTATTTTGCTGTTATGATTATTATCCTTTTTTCTGTTATTTAATAAAAATTGTATCTTTCTCATCTTTGTATCTTTTGTATGTGAAACAATTGTTTTGTTCTCTTGTTTTTTTTCTTTCTAATACGAATATTTTTGTTATTATTTATTGTGAATAGAGAAAAGAAACTCATTTCTATGTTATTTTCTTCCTTTCATTTCTTATCCTTTAATAAGTGTTATTTTTTTTCTATCATATGATTAAAAATCATATTTCAGACATATAAATAATAAACAATACAAAATGCATGTTGGTTTGTGATATTCAGAAAAATGAAAAGAGAAGAAATAATATGAAAGGAAGAGGATGTTGTATGGAACGTTTAGAGGTAAAAGGACTTAACTCCATGAATAAATTTTTTATTAATTTTTTAATAAACTTATATTAACTGTAGATTTTTATTGCCTTAAAATAATCATTATAATTAAGA
Source organism: Cochliomyia hominivorax (assembly GCA_004302925.2). Lineage (NCBI taxonomy): Eukaryota > Metazoa > Arthropoda > Insecta > Diptera > Calliphoridae > Cochliomyia > Cochliomyia hominivorax. Next base: position 34,414,841 of record PYHX02000495.1, on the reverse strand, counting down.
ATTATTTTTTAATAATATATATAAGGAGTGCAACCGAAAAAATCTTAACTCACATTTTGCTATTTAACTATTTTTCTTGGAAGCAATATAAACAATTTATGTGATCTTGTTGTATTTGTATTTAATCACTAGCCCTCTACCACATACATACTGCCATAAGCGTACTAAAACACACACATATTGATAATTGTTTCATATAGCGAACGCTATATGAAACAATTATGCCAAAAAGTGTTTTATATATCTGACTATAACTTTATTTCTATTGATCCAATTTTGACACAATGATAAAGTAAATGCAGCTGTGTATATCGGTTGCACTTCGTTTGTCTTTAATTCAAAAAAAGTTCTTAATTCGAATTTCGAGGTTGTCTCAGATATCGGTCTATAACTTTTTTTATATCTCAAACAAACGGACGGTTAGAAGATAACATATGTACGATAATAACGATAAAACTTTTACCAGGTGTAATATTATTAAATATTTATTTTTCTTATATTCCTGATGGTACTTTTTTCAAAGAACTTTTCTTTAGGACTTCATGCGAACACATTGTATTTCTTTATATAACAGTTGTAGTTTCTATTCAACAAATATCTCATTTAACTCTCCATAGCATGTAAATGCCTTCAAATGCAGCCACTAACTCACATATTCACACGCATAATTCATCTTTACAGTTTTATAAGAAATATTAACTAGAGAACCCAACAAACATTTTAATGAAAGTGAATAAAAAAATGTACGGAAATTAAAAAACAAAGAGGAGAAAGTTTGGCGGAAGTCTATTAAAGTTGAAGTTTCAGTCAAGGTATAAACTTTCTGTAATAACTAGAAAAACATTAGAACTGGAAGATTCAAAATTTTTCAAAGAAGAAGGAAGTGGAATGTTATTTGATGTCTAAAAGTTATAAAGAATTTAAATTTAAAATTGTTTGCTATTGAAAATTGCTTTTGAAAAATAAAATTCATATTTAAATTTAAATAAAATCAAAACTAAACATATGAATTTGCCCAGTGATCAGAAAGAATTAAAAATATTCCCACGTTTCTTTGTGAAAATACTCAAAATGTCAATCCGTATAAATCATGTACAAATAATTGACTTTTTGCACTAAGAGCCTTCAGGATGAAAATCCTTCATTGGTATTTATATTACATATTCAGCTATATACAAGAGATCATCGAGGGATGATTCTGGCCTTTCAGTTTTAGAATTTAAGAAAAAAAAATAATAAAATTTTGTTGAAATCGGCCATTTTTGGACAGGGATGCTAAGTTCTTCCAAATTTAGTTTACACGCATTTTAGTGAAAAAGTCTTTACAAAACAATGAAAAAGTTTAATTTTCAGAGCGGTGAACAAATGAAAAAATCCAGAAAAGATACGTTTTTGTCATTTAAAATATGATTTTTAAACCAATTTATATAGTTATAATCCGGCAATACATTTAAGGCCTTTAAGGTGAATCTTACACATATTAAAAAAAATAATAACTCCTACATTTTTTTCGAGAGCCTTATATATGGGCTATAAGAAATTATGAATCCTCGTATAATTCTGTATATATATGTGACCGATCTTCGCATGTTTTGGTACATCGTTTGAGAATATTAAAATACTTTCTTGTGCCAAAAATCGCTTTGTATTTAGGACTTAAAACCCCCATTCCGAGAAAAACATTTGTATGGGAGGTATCTGATATATTGGACCGAACATGGCATGGGCTTTGTCTTTAGGCCAAAATAATTTTATGTACTAAATTTCATCGAGATATTTTTAAAAAATCTTGTGACCTGTAGACTCTTCACGACGTTTATATGGACAGCCAGCCGGACAGACAGACAGTGATTCTATGCATATCCGAGGTAGCTAAATTTGGAGGATATGACTCTGCTCCTCCAAATCAACTCGAAAAAAACTCAATTCTAAACATGTGTACTTTTATTAGGTTACTTGTTGTTGTTAAAAAGTTTTAGAATTATTTCCCAAAAATTTGATTTTTCCGCGCTGTGTGTCATCCTCAGTAGACCTCAAGTCTACTCAAGAAAGAAAATTTCTGATTAAAATCTGGGTACAATTATATTACAAATGTTCACTAATCTCCTTTTTGCTTTATGCCACTATTTACTTCGACAATTTTCTATATACATATATTCACACATACATTGTTGCTTTTCTTTTCTTTCATTTTATTCTCCTTTTTTTCTTGTTCATTTTTCTTACTTTGTAATTTTTTTTATATTATTCTTTTAGTTCTACAAACATAAATTCATATTTTCACACATTCACATTCACATTCATAAGATAAAGAAATTCAAAACAAAAACAAAATATTGTACATACATGCAACGAACAAAACACACATACAAACAAACACACATACAAACAAACCTAGAATATTTCATTTGCAACACATTTATACAGGATATTTTTCTTAACAATTTTATGCTGTTATATTAGTATTTCTGTGTGTATGTGTGTGTGAGTTGCATTTATAAGAGAAAAAGGGAGTCTGTGAAAAGGAATCTTTTTACTACCAACTAGAAGAAGTAGAAGAAGAGTAAGAAAGAAATGTTGATGGCAGCTTTATGTTAATGTCACATTCATATACATAAATGTGAGGCTGAGTGATGAGAATGTGTATGTGTGTGTGTGTGAGAATGTTTACAACAATATTAAAACTACCACTACCCCTATACAATCACTTTTGTTATTAACTCTCACTCGAAGTAGTTCGTTCGTTGTTGTAATATATGCATATTACCCATACGTATACATGGGTAAAATGTGTGGGTGTATGAGTAATATGATAAAGAATATTTATAAATATTTGTTGCATACTTTTCATCTGTTTTTATTTGTGTAAAAGTGTGAGTGAATGTGTGTTTGAGTTAATGTGTAAATATATGTATTACAGCTTATTGTGATTATATTTCACACCATACGCTATTTTTTGCTTGCCTTTTGTTGCAAGTTCTCTTTCAAATATATTTCTTTCTCTTGTCTTGAATATAAACAAAAAGTCTTTTGTTGTTGTTTTGTAAATAAAAACTTTTCTTATTTATTTGTTTATAATATTCATAATTTTATTCATTTTTTTTAATGTGGAGTTAATTTTGAAAAATAAAAATTAGTTGAAATTGGAAAAAAGACGAAAACTCAATAATAAAATTTCATTTCCTTGCGAAACATAAAATTAATTCAATTGAAAACTATTTGAAAAAGGGGTTTATTATTGGCCGCGGGAATAAGAATTTAGTGAAATGTCATTTGATGATAAAAATTTAAGAGAAAATTGAAATTTAGGGTTTTTGGTTTCATTATGAAAAATAAAATTAATATTTGATTTATTGTAAAACTAAAACAAACATCGTTAATTATTTGGAATTTCTTTATAATATTTAAAAAATTACTTTCCATGAGTCTGGCAAGTTTAAAAATTTCCACATTTTCATATGGAAATAATTAAAGATTCCAATTCGTTTAAAACTTGTGTATATATTTGACAATTTCCTTATCAGAAAATATTTCTCGGGAGTCTACTTTACGTTTATGGGTAAATAAAAAGGACAATTCAAAGATGATTCAGACATTTGGATTTCGTTTTGAAAACGAAATGTTTTTGTCGCATATCAGAATTGTTTCAAATAAAAAAAGCTTTGACTTTTTTGGCTAATTTTCAAAAGTTGCTGAATTCGTAAAACCTCCTACGATACCCCTGACTAGCTGGATTCCTGTAATACCCCAGATTAACTTCAAGACACTCCAGCGGTAACCATGTAAAATTTTATTATATATTTTTTTGATTTAAAATTACAGAATCAGTTAAAGAAGAAATAATTCAAAATATTTTATCGAATTTGCAAAAAAAAAAAACACTATATATTAGAGCAGCAAGGTTCCAGTAATCCTTAAGATAAACTTAAAAACACCTGAATTTCTGAGAAAAAAATCAAAGAAAATTTCTAATTAAAATCAAAATTTTGAGTGAATTTTTCAAAAATTAACTTACTCAAAATGGTCCAATTTGAAGGATCACACACTATCCTTTAAATAAGTTGAAGGCCCGCAATTCTCAAAAACAACTAGAAAGAATCTCAGCTATAATTATAACTAATAATGCTAAAATTTCTCAAATTATTCAAAACTTATAGAATTATTTAAAACTTCATATTAGAATTTTTTGAGAACCTACGAAAAAAATTCATTATGACCAACTTTGGAAGAATTCTCTCTGCCCCTCAGATTAACTGGGCAACTGTAATACTTTGAATTGACTTAGAAGCTAATCAGCCACATCCACATCAAAAGTCAAAAGTTACAGAATTATGTATAAAATTGTGATCTATAAAGCTTTTAAAATGTTGCATTTACAGACAGACGAAAAGAAGGACATTGATGTCTTCTAAGCATTATTTTGGTTGCAATAAATTTTAATTTCTCTGAAGGCGAAGTGCAAGTAGCAAAACGGACGGCTGCTGTCGTTCGTGAATGAGCTTAATGCGGTTATTCTTATTCAAATATGAAAAGAATAACAGACAACAAACTCTTGAAATTCCACCTCTGAAGTAATCTTGTAGAATCCTAAATCCCGTTACCCTTTATTTTAAGTCACATGTAATAGGTTTTTGTCCTTGTGTAAAAAATGCATTTAAAGGAAATTATTCGCTGTAAAGTTATTTGAAATTGTTACCGTTTGACAATGATTTTTCACTTTAAGTAAGGTGAAACTCCAACATTAAATATCGCTATGTTGCATCCCTTTTTCCAAGTCTTTCCAAGCTTTCACATAGTTGATGTTTACTGCCTTTATTTGTTATAGGTAGTGTGAGGTTCGCTCTAGTGCCATGTGTAGCAAGGGTCTATGTACAAAGTCATAGACCAGGATATACGGAACTAGAGAGAACAATTCATTTTTAAAGCCGAGGTTTAACGTAAGAGATCCCTTAGTCAGCTTATGTCAGTGAATTCTGTACATTGCTCATGTAAAATAGTTTCCTTTAAAGTATTTCCGGTGGCGTCTAGTTAAACTTGGTTGCTTTATGTTAAATTTCTTCTTAGTTCTTTAAATTTCATAAAATTTAAAAAAATTATTTATTTCTTGTTTCATTTATTTAATTCATAAAATTTGTTCTCTTTCTCTCATTGTCTGTCTTTTGAGTTAATAGTTTTCTATAGTTTTCGTTGTTGTTTTTTCCTCCATTTTAAATATTTAATATTCAAAATTGTCCATATTGTTATTGTAATATCTTTTTTTTCATTTCCTGCTTGTTTTTTGTCCTCTCTAATATTATTGTTGTTGTTTATTCGCAACTCACCAGGCAAAAACATGTTTCTATTGTTTTGTACGTTACAAAAGGAAACGGAAACAATTGGCGGTTTTTAGTTTTACAATGTTGTTTTTTTTGTGTATGTTCACAATTTTTGTTCTTGTTGTAGTAGTAGTAGTAGTTTTTTTTTATTCCTGAATGTGCTTTCATTTCCCTTAAGTGTTGATTAGTAAAAGTACTCTAGTTTTAGTTTGTAGGTTTTTAGTAAAAATAACAATAACAATAATAATAATAAAAAACAACAACAACAATAATAAAAAGCAACAAAACTAAACTAAACCTGGTAAATAAAATAACTGTTACCATCATCATCATCATGATCACGATAGTCTTTAGCATCATGAGCATTAGCGTCATAATAGTGTTGTTGGGAAGTTTCCTGGCCAGCGGAAAACAACAAAAAATGTAATAAAATATGAAATAATGTTAGGAATGTTTGGTCAGGAAGATAATTTAAATACCCTATTAAATTTGATAAGTTAAGGGGAATGTAGAGAACAGAAATTTAGACAAAAGTCATAAAATTTGAATTAAGTTTCTTTTTCGATTTTTGTCATTTTTGTGGGATCAAAAAAATTCTCTGCTTTAAAGTAGTTCCCCCAAAAAACGCGGTAAAAAACTGATGTATATAAAAACATGCATATTGTTTATTTAAAATTGTTAACAATAGTTTTAAATTTTTTGTATAGAAAAACAACAATAAAAACAACTGCGACAGCTAAATAAACAATAAAAGAAATGAAAATGGGGAAGTTTTCTCGTTTTGTTGCTTTACGAAGAGGAAAATGAAAACACAAGTTTGAATAAAATGCATTTTAATATGAAAGACGCATTTTGTTTAATTGGGCTAAGAAAGTGTTGGGTGTTATGAAAAGTAACAGTCGTTTTTAGTTACTCCAGAAAAATTATTGAGAAAAACTGCTCATTAGCATTAAAACGGAAGTCATTTAATAACTCTTGATCTGCTAGTTTTATCTTGATAAAATGAAATACAGTTATAGCTGCGGTATCCTAGAATTAACCTGCAGTACATCCAACTTCTAGCTGGTTAGGAGTGAAGTGAGTGGCCTTTAAAAGTTGGCCAATAAAAAATTATTTATAATACACAGTGCGCCTAAATCGATTTCTTGCAAATAGTTATGTATCTTTTAAACCATAAGAAGTATCTTGATGAAATCTCACACGGCTTGAGCTGAGGTATTTCGTAGCTGATGTGGAGAAGTGCAGGGGCCTTAATCCACAAGTGAGTATTCAGTAACGCTCCAAAGTTGCCCATTTTGGGTATCTTAATTTTTTTTAAATCGTCAAAAATTCATTAAATTGATGCAAAGGAAATTCAGCTTATAGAAAGTCTCTGTAAATCTCAATAAAAAATACGATTATATATATGTAAATTATCTCTTATATTTTCCGAGACATACGAGTCAAAATAAATTTTTTAATATTTTTTACTTGTCTTCTTTTAGTCTTTTTAAATTTGCGGTTCAATAAATTTTAAAATATATCTGCCAGATTTCATATAAAATCTTTAAAAAATTTCTTTAACGACTATAAAAATATATCAATCCATTGAAAGGTTTTATTAATCTGAAATTAAAATCATAAAAAAATATATTTTTTTTTCAAAAAGGTGGTAATATGTGTGCACTGATAAAACCACTTTTTATTGATGAACTTTTGATTTTTTTTATTGTTTTATAAAGAAGTCTGAACGAGAACATATATATGGTTAATTATGATGAACTCGGAATAAGATCTGTCCACAGTCCATATCCCAAATTGGTCAACTGAAAATTTTTTGTCAAATTTTTAAATCGCAAAGATAGAATCACTTTTAAATTATCCTTAGTATATAGCTATATATAGGGTATATACCCAAAAAATATTTTTTGCCGGTCGTCCCTTATAGTGATCTTTTAAGTTAAAAAGTGTGATCTTTTAAGTTAAAAAGTCTTATTTTTAAACATAGTTTACACGGATTGAGATTTTGGGTATTTGCGTTAGGAAAATTGGGCGTTATTCTAATTTATTGATTCGTGGACCAGTTCATATATATCATACTGAAATATTGTATAAATATCGTTATTGATTTCAGTTTTATTAAAGTTTAAATATAAATTGTATTTTTCAAGAAAACAACAAAAATTCGAAATTTTAGGTTTTTCCACATTCTAATGTTTTTACAGATACCAAATACTTGTATAAGAAGTTCTTAGCATTGCTGAAAATCCAACCTGAACTGGGCTTTTTCTAGTCATATTTAGCTATTTTTCCATCAATTTCTACGCCTTTGACAGGCTGAGAGCTATGAATCTCCAAATTGAGTCGACAATTTCTCAGCTTTAACCATCTAAAATTAAAAGTTCCTGAAATATAGTCAAAAAGTCGTCTTAGCCGTCTAACCATTAGGAAATGGTCTTAAAACAAGACCGTATTATTAATTTCAAAATAATTTAAATATTTAAAGAACTTTTGATTTAATTTAAATAAAATATTTTACTCCTTTTTTCTTTATTTCCTTTTCTCTAATTTAATGTTTCATTTCCTTTAAACTAATAAAATCATAAAAATAAATCATCATCATCATCATCATTATCATGACCTTTAACAAATATCATTTATTGCCCAGAGGTCATACTTAAACTTCATATCGTTTGTCTTCTCTCACATTTTCTATTGTTTCCTTATAAAATCCATTAAAAATGTTTTTGGCCTCAGGAATTTTTGTTAGAGAAAATAAAACAAAAATTTTTTTGTTTATTTTTAATATTTTTGAATGATTTTTTTTTAATACCAAACAGTGCAGAGTAAAAGTAAATTAAATATAAATATCATGTTATACATGTTGATCAAACAAAAGTCAATCTTTCAGTTCTTGAAAATTTATAAATATTTAATTAATTTAAGTTGAGGAAGAAAAAGTAATTTATTTGATTTAAATCGATTTTACTTTTATGATTTTTTTATTCTTTTATTTGCAGGTACGTTTTCTTTCTGGATCTGTTGGTGATTTTAATGAATTTATAAATCGTAAGTTGAACTATTTTAAATTTTTATTAAATACGAAAAAAGTATTTTGAAATAAATTTTCAATAAAAAGACGATTTGAATGCGATGACAGTTTTGACACTCTGTTTGTGACCCAGGAATTTTAAATCCCATATTGAATTTTCAATTGATGAATGTCAAATCATAATTTATATTCTGATTTTTTCATTAAATCAATATTAAAATTAGGAAAAACATTTTGTAGGTTCTGCATTTAAGTAAAAATTTTAAATTTTAATTAAAATTTCCTATTTTTTGAGTGGAAATATCCTTTTAGAGAAAAATTCCATTTTCAGTGATTAAATTTTTTTCTTAGTCAAATCCATCTTTTTTTCCTTAAAAAATAGTTTTAGTGAAATTTTAAAATTTTAGTAAAAATTTACAAATTTATTTAAGTGAATTAATAAATCGTGCATTATATTCCAGATTTAAATAAAAAATTAAGATTCGAAATCTATTAAAAAAATTTTTTTTAAATTTTTTTGATGAAAATTTAAAAAAAAAAAAAAAAAAAACGTAAATTAATAATTTTATAGAAATCAATATTTAACAAAAATCTAAATTTTACAAAAACTTGAAATTCTTTAAAAATTCAAGCTTTTAAGTTTTTAAATTTACTTTAATTTGGTGGAATATTTTTACAAAATCCACGTACATGTGCGATTTATGTGCTTCAAAGATATTTGGAAGGGTAACAGGATGAGACCTATACGAAGTAATGAACTGATTCTCGTTAATTTGGCACATCGTTGCACTTGGTTGTGCAAAATTTAGTTAAAATCGTTTTATATTTAGGAATTTGAAAAACCCCATTCCGGGCGACATTTGTATGGAAGAATAAAAGTACGTGCCAAATGCCGGATGGACGGACATGATTAAAACGACTCATGAAGTGATTCTGAGTCGAACAGTATAGTTAAAAGTGGTGGTAGGACTATTTCTTCTACCCATTACAAGCATCTGCACAAACGCATTATACCCCCACCACATATGGTTGTGTAGGTTATAATTAAAGACATAATTCCACATTTTTTCAGTTATAATTTTGCTTCACAAAAAAAAAAACTTTTAATTCAACATTGTTTTATAATAAATTTTCCAATATTGAATCAGTTCTATATCATTTCGACTTGGTCTTGTAAAACATATTTGAATTAAGATTTTAAGTCGAAATATTCAATTACTAAAATTGGCTTTGTATGGAGAGCACCTCTCCCCTGAGTTTCTCAAGAAACTGTTTTGTCCAGTTAAACAGTTTTTTAGGAAAATAATTGGAATTAATTTTTAAAACTGTCGCTGTAATTGTTCTTCATGTATTTGACAATTTATATTTGATTTGTAAGAGGGGTTTATTTCTTCCCCCGATCCTACCGAAATGTTTTTATAAAGTATATTGCTTTTGGATATATTAAGGTCATGTTGTGACCTAACGATAATTTAATTCTAATCGTCTTTGCTAAATATAAAATTATCTTTTCAATCCCATAATATCGGTACCTTTAGAAAAATTCTTTACTTTTTGTTTTAACCTAATGCAAGTCTGGTGTTTACGATGGTAGGTCCAGGGGGAGAAGTAACACCCCCCCCCCAATACAAAGCAAATATTGGTTATCGTATATCTAAAGATATTCTCACTATAACAGTGAGAGTTCTCAAATTTCTTTGCGACAACTTCTTTAAGGAACAGTTTTACTGGAAATATTGTAGGACCGATAAGACCAGAGGGAAGGGTATCGCCCATACAAAGCATTTTTTTGGCAAAAATAAGTTTACCGGGTCTGCTAGCACTTTAAAAAATAAAAATATATAAATTTGATTTAATTTTTAGGCCAAATAATTAATAAATGGGGAAAAATAATGAACGAAATCAACATTGAAAAAATTAACATTTTTCGAAGTTAAATTAACATGGGGTTTCTTTCTTTGTGTAGTATAAATTAAAGACAATATTTGACTAAAGTCAAAATATTTTTCAACCTTAAGTTTAAAATTTGATTGTAGTTGTAGCATAATTATTGATTTTAATTTCCTGATAATTATGTCATTATCTTGAAGAAAACTAATTTAAGGCCAAATTATGTAAATCATGTTATGTCTTTCTTAAACACTTTTAGCCCAGTTTTTTTAATCAACTGTCAAAAATTATAAATTTACTTAAATGTGTGTATTTCCTTTATATTATAGGAAACATAATCCTATTTCCTTATAAAATTAATTTAATTTCCTGTTAATATTTGATTTATTAATTTAACTTTTCTAGTGCAATATTTTTAATAAAAATATTTTAATCAACATATTTAAGGCCAAATCGAACTAAATTATATAAAAGGAAATAAATAACTTTTATTTATATTAACAAAATTTTAAACCAGTAATATTTTGTTAACATTTTTCTGACATTTCAACTAAATAAATCTTTTGTCTAAAAAAAACACACACCACTACATTTAATCATAATTAGATTTTTATTAATTAAAACCTAATTATATAATAACTTCACACTAAGTTTTATAACAGAATCATAAATAACTGCAAATGAAAAAAGGACTATATTTATAACATTCATCTACCATCATTATATCCATTACAAAAGAGTCATTGTAAGAATATATTTTTTTACCATTTTTCATTACTTCATTTTATCAAACTATCAAACGACCAGTATTTTATAGTTTGCAATATATACTGATTTTGGTTTATAGGCTGACTTGTCTTACTCAATGACTGGGTGCCTTTTCATAAATTTTATTTTATTTTATTTCATTTAATTTTTTTTATATTTCCTAGACTCTCTTTAGTGGGTACTTGTTATATAGCAGCCAAAGAGTAGTATAAGTGGAACTACTATAGTAAGCTGTAGTAGTATTTTAGTAGATATAAAATGCTGTTAATGATGTTGGCATAAAAAGAAATAATTTTTTCTATAGTTTTTCCTCTACTTTTTATTAAATTTAATAAACTTGTAGTATCATAGTTGTTATATTATAGCAGACATAATAGTTGTGTGTAAATGAAATATTAGTAAATAGCAAATAGTTAAGATCCTGATAAAGTTTTTTCCATATTTCTTTTGAATTTAAATACAATGGGTGCAGTTTGGCAAAAATATCTGAGAAAATTAAAATTATTTCGATTTTTGAAGAGTCTGTTTTATAAATAAGCTCTTTCGCATGACTATAGTTTTACAAAAGTCTGTCATATAAATACAGGCTGAAAAATAGCTTAATTGTAGTCTTTAGTATCGTTTTATTACACCTCATTGTTTAAGACTTAAAACAATTGTTGTTTGATAATATTTTGACATAAAGTTTGATAGTAATTTAAATTATAATTTGACTATAGTCTAGTTTTGACTATTAAGTAGTCAATATTTTGATGATAGTTTTATCTATTTGTCCCCGATATATAAACTATTTTCTACCATGTATATTAAGTTCAAGACTATACAATTTTTTTACTATAGTACAGCTCATATTTTGACCACAAAATAGCCTGTATTTTGACAATAGTTCAGTTTATGTTTTAGCCTTTTTTAGTTTGAATGTAGTCCGCCCGATATATTAGCTTTTGTCTACCATATATATCTAGCAGCAGTTTTCCCCATTGTTTGACTAAATTATAGCTCCCTTTTTGTCCAGAAAGTAGCCTGTATTTTGACAAGAAATTAGTCTTAATTTTAGTAATGTTTTTGCTATAGTTCGAGCTTAGTTTGACAAAAAGACTAGTTTTTATTTGTGCATAATTTTAATGTATACTTTTTCTATAGTCCTGCATATATTCCAGATAAATTATATTATACAGTTTGAATAAGGACTAATCCGTATGTTGGACAAAAGTCCAGCCTATGTTGTGGCTAAAGTCGGACAAAATTTTTATGGAAATTCCTTTCGATTTTTTAACTTTTAATCTGCTGGTATGCTGACTCAAAGCTATATTGTATTTGACTGAAAACTTGCATAATTACAGCTTATAGTATAGTTTTAATTTCGACTAAATCGTATTCAATATTTTGACCAGACTCAAGGTTATTTTTCGCATTAAACTCCAAGTAATATTCAGGCTATAATCCTCCTCTTATGTTGACAAAGTCAATTTTATATTTTGAGTAAAATCTTGCTTATTTTTAAACTAAAAAACAGACCATATTTCAACTAAATCCCAGCATATATTTTGACTTCAACATAATTTGTATATTGAATAATTCTACCTTTATAAAATCTGGACCATGTTTTTACTATAGTGTGGTCTTACCTAAGAGTTAAGTGCAGACTATAACGTGACTATTGTCCGGTTAATATTTAGTCTAAAAACCAGCCAATAATTTGACTATAGTCAAGCTTATATGCTGCCTTCATTCAATGATTTAATTTTGTCTACTTTTAGTTTTGAGTAGATTCTAGTCGATATTATAACAAAAGTTCAGCATTATCTTGCAAAACTTCAGTGACTAAAGTTATCCTAAATATTGATAAAAATACAGCATATATTTATACTAAAGTCCTGCTTACATGTTTACTCATATCAAGTGTATATGAGGACTAATTTCTTAACTATGTTTTAGCTACAGCTCATCTTACATTTTGACAGTATTATGTTAACTGTTTATATTTAGACTAAAGTCTGGCCGATATTTTGACTAAAGCCAGGATATATTTCGAATATAGTGTTGCTTGAATCTTGACTAAAGTCTACTTTATATTTTGATTAAAGTGTTGTTTATATTCTGAATAAATTTAAGTCTTTATTTTAACTATAATCTTATATAATACAATACCAAAATAGTCTTCTTTTAATTTTGACTCAAGTCCACAGATATGTGGACTTAAGCTCAGTCTACGTATCGAATATATTCTTGTTTGTATATTGACTAAGGTTTAGTTTATATTTGAACTGAAGTTTAACCCATATATAAATATAAGTTTAAATTAAATTTGAGGTATAGTCTTAACTCAATTTTGCTTGAATTCCAGTCTATATTAAAGCTTAAATTCAGCCTTTATTCGAACCTAACTTAAGTTTACTCTTTCCATATTCCAGTCTGCTACTTTCTTAAGGCTTCGCTATAATGCTAGATTATAGCTTTACTATTCTATAACTTACATTTTAACTATATACTTTACCCATATTATAGTTTATAGTTTAGTTGTAGTTCTGACTTATAGCCTAACCTTTACTTTGACTCTGGTGTATCTTCGAATTAATTTTTTTATAAAAATAGAACTCAACCCATTGTGCATTAATAATATTAAATATATTTTTCATAATTTTTTCCTCCTTCTAACTTTTGCAATCTCATGCTGAGAGTCGAGTTTAGCAAAAAAAAAAAAAACTATTTTTTGCCTCAATTTTCATTCACTGTGATGTAGATTTGTATTTGCAACTAATTAGTTTATTAGATTAACTTTAGTGGTTATTTATTGATGATTGGTTTGTTTATAGAAATATATTTTTCTGTTCATTTTAGCTTTTAGTTCAAATACAAATCTATAAAACTATATTTAAACATGTTATTTCTGCTAATTTTCCCTCTCCCTCTTTTCCATTAGCAAACATTGTGAAGTGGCAGATGTGAACATACAAAGTGCTGACTTTTTAGCGAAAAGAGAAATATTAACTAAATACAATTTTATTTCGAACTAAACAGACACACATGCAGCAAAAATAGCAATAAAGCAAATAATTAAGCGAAAAAGGAATAAAAATGAAACATAATGAAATAACAAATGAAACAAAATTCGAAAATGAATTTAGTTACTGCTTGAATTAACTTTTTTGTTAGTAAATTACTAAGGAATTCTTTTGCGAAAATATTTTTATGTAACTTAATTTCAATACTTCATTTTATCGATTTGTAATGGGGAAAAAAGAGCAAAAATTCATTTATTTATTTGAAAATAAATGAAAAATAGTAAAAGTTAAATAAATAAACTAATTATAGGTTTTAGTACACTAGTAAACTTTAATTAAAAGTCATGTATTAAACATTTAGTTAACAATAAAAACATAGTTTTTGAAATGTTGAAATTTTTGAAAAGAGAGAGAATTGAAATTTTAATGGCAGAATTTAATTTAGGCTTAAATTAAAGGAGATTTTTAAAGGGTCAAAATTTAGCACACAAATATATGAAGCAAACTCATTATTTTAAACTTTAGTTTAATTACAATCTGTCTTATATTTCCAACTTTCGAATTAAGCTTGAAGTTTGACCTCCTGTAAGACTGTAGTTTGTGACTACGATCTAGATTCTGGATTAACTATTGTTTATTTAATGATTTGATTTTGAATATTGACTGATGTTTGATTAAAGATAAACCTCTAATTAGAATACAGTCTGCCTTATAATTTGTCTACGTAGCAGTTTATATTTGACTATGTTGAAATCCAACTCTGACTATATTTTTGGCTATAGCTGGCATATAGTTCAAGCTTCAATATGATTACTTTCTAGGCTGCATTTTAATTATATACCGGACTGTATTTTTACCCAGATTTGATTTATAATTTAATTGCATTTCACCCTTTAGTAATGATAATCTCTTGGCTGCATTTTTATTATAGAGCAGACTGTACTTTAACCAAAGTTTTTTTGTAGTTAAACTGTATTCATATTTGATTATATTATGGCCTGATTAAGGTCTTGGCTGCTAATTTTTGTAGACCTGATTGTAATTTGACTAAAGTCTAGTACATAGTTTAACGATATACTCATCAACTGTCTGATTTTAATAGAATCTGTAATTTAATTATTGTCATACTAATAATTTAGCTAAAGTCAAGTTGTGTAATTTTAGGAGTCTGAACTATAAATTGGTTGCAGCCCTGGCTACTTATTGTCTAAAGTTCAGCTTTTTTGTTCGATCTTATGTTTTGACTAAAGTCTAATAAGGAGTTTTGCATTGGATTCAGCTAAGTTTAAAACTAAAGTTTGACTATAATCTAATATTTTTATCTAGACTAGAATTTTCCCATATTTTTATCATATTCTCGCCTGCTGTTTGTTTGTTGGTTGTTCAGTCTTTGATTTAACCAAAATGCAATCTGAAATTGAACTACATTTAAGAATATTTTTATAGACTATAATTGTGTCTTAAACTAACCTAAATGTAGCTAAAAATTGCTCATAGTTTTATTTTATTCCGAATTGCTATTTATATATTGTTTTATCTTTGAATTTACCAATATCTAACCAGTAGTTGGACTATAG
This sequence comes from Cochliomyia hominivorax, assembly GCA_004302925.2. Lineage (NCBI taxonomy): Eukaryota > Metazoa > Arthropoda > Insecta > Diptera > Calliphoridae > Cochliomyia > Cochliomyia hominivorax. The sequence continues at coordinate 34,399,255 of PYHX02000495.1, read as the reverse complement.
TTTTATAGACTATAACTTTTTAATCTTGCTTCAAATGTAACTAAAACTTTATTCATAGTTTTACTATATTCTAGTCTACTATGAGTGCCTTGCTTAGCCTTTTTATTTAATCAAAATCTAACCTCAAGTTCGACTATAGTTAAGTCAAAAGTTTTACAACTGTATGAGCTACAAATTGCTTTCATTTGTCTGTAGTTTAACATTCATTTAGACTTCAGCTTAATCCAAAACTTTGACTATATATTGTAGCAAATCATTTGATTCAAGCATATTAAAAATGTTACCAGTAGCATAGCTTATATTGCTATTATTGTGTAGCTTATTTTTCTTCTGCAGTTTAGCCTCCCTTTTGAGCAACCAAAAAATAGTCAGCTATAATTTCGACTGTTTTTTGGTTTAAGTCATTTCACTATATTCTCACTATAATCTAGACTAAACCTTGACTACAGCCTAATGAATTTACCCATATTTTATTCCCTTTGTTTTATGTTCCCATAATTTTCTGCCTTTATTTATATTTTGACCATAGTCTGGTCTCTAAGTAAGCTTGGCATTAATTAAGCTTTAATTTTATGTATAATTATAACTCAGTTTATGTTTAATGTCTTTGCTATAATTTGTCTATAGTTTTCGTATATGTCGACTATAGTTTTGCCTTTGTAGTGACCACAGTTTAGCCTATGTATCGACTATTATATATCTTTAACATGTTAATAATTAAGTCCTCATTATAACTAGGAACTCCTCTGGACTTTGTAATTTATATTTCTTCTGGTCTCTTATCTCAAACCCTTTGCTTCTAAAAATTAATCCTTCATTAAGTTATGGTAACCCCCCGTTCCCTTGGCCTAGGCAACTGTACTGTTACCAAAAACAGTCTTGCCAATAATAATTTACTAAATTATTTAGCAAAACCTTAATTCATTCTCTTTAAAGCTTTCAAAATGAACAAACTTGTCTTTATTTTCTCCTCTTTTTGGCCTTAAACGAATTCTTTTCAAAAGCCCATCAGCCAAATTTATTTGGACTCATTATACACCCACACTGACACACACATATGAAGCCTTAAAGATAATGTTTACTTGAAAGTATCTTAAAATAAGCTTAAAAGCTTTTTAATATATTTTGACATGTTTAATAAACGCCTTCAAATATATTTTATACAAGTATTAACAACTTTATGCAACACCCCTTCAGTTCAACAAAACTGATAGCTAGATTCAGAGAGATAACCCCTTTCCCTCCCTTAGTCCTTTTAAAACTTATCGTTTTGACCTTTTTTGTGCGGCCCTAGTGTTGAGGAAAAAAAGGAAATTGTGATAAAAAAAAACTACAAACAACAATTTCAATAAAGACTTTAAATACAGTTTGCTAAAATGGAATGAATGAAGCAAAAAATAAATCTTTGCCATTTTTTTAAAAGGTATAAACTATATTTTCTTTTTTATTTTCATAAATATTACTCTCATATGATAATCCCTGACTGGAGGAAAAATGGGAAAAAAATGACCATATTCCTTTCATGCTGGCTTGTTGCTAAAGGAAATATTGATAGAGGAAAGCGGGAGAGAGAAGGACAACGAGAGAGGAAGGGATATGTTTGTATTTTATACAAAGGTTTAATCTAATGTTAAAATCATGTCCTGCCTTTTTTAAAAGCATCTTTATTTTAAAAAAAACCAACTGAAGGCTACTTTTAGCAGTTTTTTTTTTACATTTTTTCCTCTTCTCATTTTGTAGGATGTTTGGTTTGCCTGCCACTTATAAAGTGGTTGCTTCAATGATTTTTTCTTTCTCTTTTTTTCCTTTCTCTCAACTTGACCTCTTTAGTCCACGATTGTTTTCTTTTTTTGTAAAGTTTAACTACTCTCTGGTTCGTGGAAATTGCAAAATGAACTGTTGAAATTTTGCTAAATTAGTTTTTGTTGGTATTTTTTTCATCATACAATTTTGTTAAATATTTTCGTAAAAATTTCATAATAAATTTTTTTGCAGTGAAATCGCAGAGGAGTATATCTAAATTTTTAAGAAATTGTAAAATAGACTTAAGAAAAGGCTTTAAAGAAGGCCTCAACATTTCAATTATGAAAAGCTTTATTTCTATTCACATTTTGTACCCACAATCACCATAAGTGGTGAAGATGGTATATTAACTTTGTCATTCCGTGTGTAACGCGGAAAGGCGTCATCTCAGATCCAAAATGTATATATATATATTATATATATATATATATATATATATATATAATATATATATATAATATATATATATATGCTAAGTCCTTTTCACAAAATTGGTTCGTGACAAGAAAAATTTTGCTAAATAGAAATAAATTTTGTTAAATAAAAAATATAATAAATTTTTTTGCAGTGAAATCGCAGAGGAGTATATCTAAATTTTTAAGAAATTGTAAAATAGACTTAAGAAAAGGCTTTAAAGAAGGCCTCAACATTTCAATTATGAAAAGCTTTATTTCTATTCACATTTTGTACCCACAATCACCATAAGTGGTGAAATGGTATATTAACTTTGTCATTCCGTGTGTAACGCAGGAAAGGCGTCATCTCAGATCCCAAAATGTATATAATATATATATATATATATATATATATATTATATATATATATATATATATTATATATATAATATAAATATATATATATATATTATATATATATATATTATATATTATATATATATATATATGCAACAAATCAAAATATGTTTCGATCTGTCTGTCTGTTTTGCCGCAGTTTCCGCAACAGTTGAGAGCTCAATGAAATTTGGCCTGAGTATTTGCTAAGTCCCGAGAAGTTTTCAGCAAAATTGGTTCAGCACAATAAAATTATAGACCGATAAATTTTCTCAAAAAAATTAAGTTATCGATAAATTTTCTTCATGAAAATTAAGTTATCGACAAACTTTCTCCAAGAAAATTTAGTTAACGATAAATTTTCTCTAAGAAAACTTAGTTATCGATAAATTTCCTCTAGGAAAATTTTGTTATCGATGAATTTTCTCTAAAAAAGTTAAGTTATCGATTAATTTTATCGATAGTTATCGATAAATTTTCTCTAAAAAATTGTTATCGAAAAATTGTTTCTAAGACAATTCAGTTATCGATAAATGTTCCCTTAGTAATTATCGATAAAGTAAAAAAATAGTTATCGATATATTTCCTTGAAGACAATTTGGTTAGCGATAAATTTTCTCTAAGAAAATTTAGTTATCGATAAATTTTCTCTAAGAAAATTTAATTATCGATAAATTTTCTCTAAGAAAACTTAGTTATCGATAAATTTCCTCTAGGAAAATTTAGTTATCGATGAATTTTCTCTAAAAAAAAGTTTAGTTATCGATTAATTTTATCGATAGTTATCGATAAATTTTCTCTAAGAAAATTTAGTTATCGATAAATGTTCCCTAAGAAGATGTAGTTATCGATAAATTTTCTCTAAAAAATTGTTATCGAAAAATTGTTTCTAAGACAATTCAGTTATCGATAAATGTTCCCTAAGTAATTATAGATAAAGTAAAAAAAATAGTTATCGATATATTTCCTTGAAGACAATTTGGTTAGCGATAAATTTTCTCTAAGAAAATTTAGTTATCGATAAATTTTCTCTAAGAAAATTTAATTATCGATAAATTTTCTCTAAGAAAACTTAGTTATCGATAAATTTCCTCTAGGAAAATTTAGTTATCGATGAATTTAGCTATCGATAAATTTTATCGATAGTTATCGATAAATTTTCTCTAAGAAAATTTGATTATCGATAAATGTTCCCTAAGAAAATGTAGTTATCGTTAAATTTTCTCTAAAAAATTGTTATCGAAAAATTGTTTCTAAGAAAATTTAGTTATCGATAAATGTTCCCTAAGTAATTATGGATAAATTAAAAAAAATATTTATCGATATATTTCCTCGAAGACAATTTGGTGAGCGAAAAATTTTTCCTAAAAAATTGAGTTATCGATAAATTTTCTCTAGGAAAATTTAGTTATCGATAAATTTTCTCCACGAAAATTTAGTTATCGATAAATTTTCTCTAAAAAATTGAGATTTCCTTAAAATTTGAATTTTCTTCCCGAAAATTTTGCTACTTATACATCTTTTTTAATAAAGTCGACAAATTAACGAAAATTATTCATAAATGACATTTTTTCCTTTTCTATTTGTTTTTGATAATTTCCCATGAGAAAATTTAATATCAAAATTTTTCTTCAGGATAATACTGTTATCGAGAATATTTTCTTTAAAAAATATTGGTAATCGAAGAGAAAATTGAGTTATGATATTAAGTACATTTTAAAATAAATGAAAATAAAACATAACCTCATTTTACCACATAAACTGAACCCAAAAGTAAACAATAATTTTTTTATTTAAGAAATGAAACTTTAAAAAGAATTGGAAAAAGTTCATAAATTGTGGTTACAGTTTTGTATTTACTGCAGCCTCAACTTTCTTCACTTAACACCAATCGCCTGCGATAGCAGCCACCCAACTAACAACTCTGAAATATATATATTTTTTGGGGAACTTTTTAAATTTTATTTTTATTTCAGTTTATTTTTAGCCTCCAACAACTTTTTCTGATTCAAAAAAAATATAATTTTTTTCTTCCATGTTTTTTTTTTTTTGCCAAATACTTTCGGATTCTCATATATTTAATAGTAACTGTCAAAAACAACGTTATAACGACAAATTGTTGTTGAAGTTGAATAAAGTAACGATTGGAACACACAACAACAACCACAGCAGGAGCAGCTCTACAGAACTCTTGTATTTTTTGGCTCCTATAAAAGTTTTTTGCCAGAAAAATGGAAAAAAAATTTGGAAATTTTACTGGAGAAAAATAAATAAAAAATTAAATATAAAAGAAATAAATAAAAAGGAAATATTTAAACAGAAATATAAAGAGAAATACAAAATAGAGTTTTTTTTGTGATTTAAAATTTAACAGTGAAATTTTAATTAAGATTAAAGAAAAAACTATTATATGGTTGTTATAACCAAATAATAATCAAGTAAAAGCGTATGAAAATTTAAATTTTTCAATTAATTAAAATCTCATAAAAGAAACAGTTTTCATTATGAGTTTAATAATGTTAAGAAAAAACTTAACCACTAAACTTACAGTTTTAATGGTTTTATACCCTACACCACCATAGAAAGGGTGGAGGGGGGGTTTATGCAGATGTTTGTAACGGGCAAAATAAAATAGTCTTACCACCAATTCAAAGTATATCGTTTGACTCAGAATCACTTCCTGAGTCGATTTCAGCTATTTCGTCCGTCCAGTTATCTTGAAATTGGTTATGATCCGTCCATTCCACACAAATGTTTCCGAAGTTGGGGCTTAAGTCCATATAACTTCTAAATTTTACAGGATTTTAACTAAATTTTGCGAAAATAAATCTTATTATACTCCAAAATGATGTGCCAAATTATACGATGATCGGTTTATTATCCTCTTCTAAGTATCTGCTTGCGAAATTTTACGAGGGTTGGTCCATAATTTTTTCTAATTCCCATATAACCCTCGAGAAAAAATTCCCTTATTTCACATAATAGATTTCACGTAATGTTAGAATCATTATACGAGGGTCGTTCAACATTTTTCCACTGCAGTCGGATTTGACAGACTTTTACTTTTTTTGTGTTGAAATAATTATTACAATTTTTAAAGTTTTTATAGTTTTAATTTATGGTGATGAAATTTTGAAGCTTTTCCGGAAAACCTTCCATCAACGTTTTAACAGTGTTCTCTGTCAATTTGCCCGTACCGATAATCTACCACACCTTTGGACACTTGGACACTTTTTTGTGCTCTTCAATTCTTTTAAAACGCGAGCCTTTAGCCTGAACCTCGGCAGTTGGGCAGTTTTTTTTAGAAAATTTGACTTCAATTTCCGCCTTCTGCCTTTTAATTTTCAGCAGCATTCCTGTCTGGAACTTTTTGAACCTTGTATATTTTTAAACCTACTTTAGCTTCAAGTTTTTGTACCAAATAGTCTGAGATCTGAGCTAACTGGGCGCCTTTCCTACCGGATGTGCTGGGTGTTCTTTTCAAATTTTATTGACTTTAGAAACATCATGTGGAGCATTCTTTCTACCTGAACCAGGTTTTCTGCCAAATATGGAATAATTTTTGGTACGCACTTTAATCTGGTCACTCATTTCAAGCAGATTAATCATGTTTTCATTTTCAGTTATTTTCAGGTTCTAATAATACTTGGTTTAGAAATTTTAATGAAAAACGTGCGTTAAGAATTTTTCGATCTCATTTAAATTTAAAAATTTATATTTTAATACTCATTTGAGTTGCAAAAATTAGGAAAATATTTGCAATTTAAAGTAGTTTGAGAACGCATATTAAAATTGATAAAAAAGTTAAATTAATTTTTTTAAATGACAAACTTTGTTCCTCTCTCTCTCTCTGCCCAGCTCTCTTTTTCATTCTCTCCGCCAAATGTGTTATTATTTTCAATTATTTTTATTAATTTAAATTTAATTTGTAAAGTTTTTTATTGAACTTTTTGTGGTTGAATAATTAATTTAGCAAAAATATTAAAAAGCGACAGAGAGAGAGCGAGAGAGAGAGAGATAAAGAGAGAAAAATAACTATGAAATATTCTCATAACTAAACAAGTAAAAATGTTAGAGTCGGTGAAGCCCGACTATTTAATACCCTACACAACAATGTAAATTATAAATCGTAGTTGCAAAAAATGAATGAACGCCCCTCGTATAATTAATTTCTTTATTTATTCTTAACTGTGCATTACAATATTGTCACACTACATTAATGTGAAATTTATGCGTTTTAAAATGAATTTTGCTGAACGGTTATACGAGAGCTAGAAGAAATTATGTACCGAACCTCGTATAATTTTGCACATAGATTTTTGCTTAAATTTATCCTAATTTAACCAGTTATTATTACAATAGCAATGTATGTGTGAAATTTAAGTTTTTAAAAGTGATATTTGGAAGGGGGTTTGTGTGGGACCTATTAGAAACAATAGACCGGCCCTTGTATATTTTGGCACATGGTTTAAGAATATTATAAAACTTACTTATTCCAAATTTTGCTTTATATTTAGGATCTTTATGACCTTAAAACGCCATTCCGGGAGGAACGTTTGTATGGGAGGTACCTGAAATATTTGATCCAATACTACCAATTTCAATAGGCTTCGTCCTTAGACCTATAGACTGTCCACAACATTAATATCATCAGTCAGCCGAACAGACAGACAGACAGACGGACATCCTTAAATCGAAAATAATTTTAATTTAGTGCTTCCAATCAGTATTGCCAGAAAAACTCAAAATAATCCCCATTTTTAACTTAAAATCCCCAACTTTGCCCCGTTCGTTGTCCCCCAAATATCTCATCACACCCCCAATTTGCGGACAAATCCCCACATCTGGCGACACTGCTTTCAATTCATTTAAAAGTCCTTTTTCGCATGTTTCACTTCAATTAATGTTTTTGTACATTATTTTTTTTTCCTAAAATACGAGGGCGTAGTAATTTATTACCGAATATCTAATTTAAAAAAAATACCTGTAATTATTTTGTTTACACTTTAAAATTGTTGTTATTTTATTGTAGACTTTTTGATTTCAAACAGTCATCAAATTTAACCTCCTTTTTGTTCTAATAAAATATTTTATGAATTTTTCGAAAAAAGAAAGCAAAAAACGAAATACGAAAAATAAATTAAAATTCATTTATTTTTGTTACACCCAAAACATTAACAATAATATTAACAACAACAATAACAACAACAATAAAAAACATTACAAAATATCTAACGATAAAGACAAAAAACAAAATAAATGTTTAACAACAAAAAGATTCATGTTCGTAGATAATAAATTGTCAAAGTCAATTAAAACAAGTAAAAATTTTATAGTCGGTCAAGTCCGTCCATCGTATTGTACCCGAAAATTTTATGAATCATCTTCGTATAATTTGCATTTAAGATTTTTGATTAAGTGTGAAGTAGATTATTGTGATATTAACATTTACGTGAAATTTTTGCATTTGAAGAGGATTTTTTAGAGGTTATATCGGAGCTGGAAAGAATGATGGACCGACCCTATTAGAATGTCCAACATCGATTTTAGAGTATATTTTTCTTAATTTGACCAGTTGTTATTGCAATACCAGCGTGATTTATGCCCTTCAAAGCGATATTTGGAAAGGGGCATGTATGGGACCTATGGGAAATAATGGATCCACCCTCGCATAATTTGGCAAATTGATAAGAATACAACATGATTTATTTTTGTTGAATTTCGTTTAAATCGCTTAATTTTTAGAACTTTTATGATTTTAAACCGGGAGGAAAATTGTATCGAAGCTGCCTAAAATGTTGTACTGAATATGAGCAGTTTCTAAAACCTTCGTTCGTGATCCAACAAAATAACATGTATCACATTTCATCAATATATTTCAAAAATTATGACCTGTAGAGTGTTCATAATGCCAGTCGGAAGGACAGACTGACAGACAGATATACGGACTGACGAACATCGTTAAATCGATTTTGAGCCGAACGGTATATTTAAAAGTGGTTTACAAACTCAGCACAAACGCATAATACCACAAACACCTATGATTGTGTAGGGTATAAATATTAAACAAATAAATAATGAATTAACATCCGTTTGACATTTGAAATCATGATTTTGAAATTTAATTACATTTTGAAAATATTTTGAAACGGATGTAAAACAGCAAAAACTTTACAAATACAACAAATAAAAATATATTTTTTTTAAATTAAACGATAAGTAAATTTTTCAATAGGAAATTAATCGATAACTATAATAAAAATAAAATAAAATTTTTTATAGAAATTTTTTTATAGAAAAGTTATCGATAACAAATTTTTCTTACTAGAAGATTTATCGGTTACCAAATTTTTTTATGAAAAATTTATCGATAACCAAATTCTCTTTTAGAAAATTTATCGAGAGCTGATTTTCTTAAAGAGAAATTTTCTACAGCTATATTCTTTCACAGAAAGTTATCGATAACCAAATTTTCTTTTAGAAAATTGGTCGATTTGTAAATTCTCAGATAGAAGATAAAAGTTAGCTGCATTGTTCTCATTTTTTGAAAATGTATCGATAACTAATTTCTTTTATATCAAGTTAATTGTATAACATTTTTTTTAGAAAAAAATTGTTGATATCAAAATTTTTTTGAGATAAAATTTTTGATAACAACATTATTTTGAGAGTAAACAATATTGTTTATAGAGAAAACAACATTTTTTGGAGAAAATTTTCCATGACAAAATTTTTCTGAGAGAAAATTTTCGATAAATTTTCCATGACAAAATTTTTCTGAGAGAAAATTTTCGATAACAAACTGAAAAAAAATTTTTAAGAAAATTAAATTTATTGCGAGAGAAAATTTTCGATAAAATTTTCGATAAAAAATTTTCTCGGAAAGATTTTTATGACAAATTTTTCGAGAAGGAAACTTCGATAAGAAAGGTTTCGGAAAGAAAATATTCAATAGTTTTTTTTAATATCGAGAAGAATTTTTTTTGAATTTCAGGAGCAAATTCTTTTTGAAAAAAATTCTATAACAAATTTTTCTGACAAAAATAATTTTGATAAAAATTTTTTTTGTCAAAAAAAAAAATTCTATAACAAATATTTTTAACAAAAATAATTTCGATAACAATTTAAAAAAAAATCGATAATCGATTTTTGTCAGAAATAATTTTGATGACAATTTTTTTGACAAAAATAATTTCAACAATAATTTTTTTTTTAAAAATCGATAACAAATTTTTGAAAAAAATCGATAACAAATTTTTTGAAAAAAAAAAACGATAACAAATTTTTGAAAAAAAAAATCGATAACAATTACTTTATAGAAAAGAAATGAAAATAAATTTGAAAAAAATCAATAAAAAATTTTTGTTAAAAAAAGTTCGATAATAAATTAAAACAAAACGATAACAATTTAAAAAAAAATTCGATAACGAATTTTTCTTTCAAATTTATAGTAAGACTTTATCGATAACAAACAAATACTTTAAATGTATTTATTTGTTAATATGCAACCTTAAAACTACTGGGTGTTTGTATATATTTTTTTCTCTATTTTTATTTTTCATTTTTATTTTTTGTATTTAAACAAACAACGATAATTTGTTGCGATAACAAAAAAATTTTAAAACATGTTTTTAGATTTAGTAGATTAATTATAATAATTTTTACCTTAAATAATCTCTCAATTATTGTAATAAACAATAACAATAATTTTATTGGAAAAACAACAATATTTTTTAGCGTTTTTTTTCTATATTTTTGTGGTTAAAACACCAACAACAACAAATAAAAACTAAAAACGTTTATATAAAATTTTGCAAAATGCGGTCAATGTAACTTTAAAATATTCAACTGTCTGTATCTCTGTGTAAATAAAAAATTTAAATCTATTAAAATTTGAAAAATAAACGTTAATTTTACAAAATTTGAATATAAATTTCGTTAATGAATTGAAAAATAAATTTTGCGGTTCTGGTTTTTTTTTATTGGTGAATCTCATCTCTGAACAATAAAGAATTTTATTGACTAAAAAGAATATTGAATTTATAGCACTTTTAAATAATTTTTCATTCATTCATGCATTCATTCATTCATTTATTCATTCAATATTCTCTCTCTCTCTTTATGTTATTTTTGTGTTGGGTTAAGGTTTCGAAGTCTTTTCATTTTGGGGCGTTTATGTTGGTTAAACGAGTAAATTATGAAAAAAAAGCGAAATAAAAGTTTTATTGTTAAAAACTTTAGTCATAAACAATTATTAGTGTACCTGCTTCTGTTGAAGTGCTACCAACAAGGTTATTTGCGGCTAAAAGTGTAATATTTAAACCGACATCAACATTTTCATGATTTTATGTTTGTAAATAAAAAATACAACAACAAGAAAAAAAATATAGTGAATATAACCAATAATAATGTTTTTGAAGTTTTTGTTAAACATACTTCACCACATGATGTGAAATTAATGCTAATAGTTGTGACCTCTTTTGTTTGTAATTTGTTTTATGTTAAAAATATTTAAGTTTTCAATTTGCAATAAAATATAAAAATAAATTCTTAGTTAACATATTTACAGAAAGTTATCGATAACACATTTTTGAAAGAAAAATCCTCGATAACATTTTTGATTTTCTTAGAAAATGTTAATTTCAAAATTTATTCTTAACTAAATTTATTTATAGAAAAATTTATCGGTTACTAAATTCTTTTAAATTGTCGATGACTTTAAGTTCTCATAGAAAATTATCGATATTTAAATTTTCTTCTTAAAATTTTTTATACCTAAAGATTATTATTAAAAGTTTATCGATAACAAACTTTTATTAGAGAAAATTGATCGATAAAGGAATTTATTAAGAAAAATCTATTAATTATTTAATTTTCCTTAAGAAAATACTTGTGCAATACTTTTTAAGAGAAAACTTATCGAAAATTTTCAAAGGAAATTAATCGGTAGCTTCTCAATGAATGTTTTAACAATATCTTTTTTAAGAAAATCTTTAAGAAATACAAACTTTTTCAGGATGCAAGTATCATTTATTCCTGCATCAAATTAAAATCTGAGCAGATTGAGGTATGTCTGTCTGTCTGTCTGTCTGTTTGTCTGTCTGAGAAGTTTCCTATTTATAATTAACAACATCAGTTTAGTATATTAAAAGATATAGACCGATATTTAAAGCAATCGTTTTATTATATAAAAAGATATAGACCGATATTTAAGGCAACATCTAAGTTCAAGCAAAAATCTTTTGTAATATTGTCAATTATAAATCAAAAAATTGAAATATAATTTTGCCATAATATTAAGTTATGTACTTCATTACCATTTCAAAAATTTATCAAAATCAGTTCAGTAGAAATGAAGTTATAGCCAAAAATCTGTCTGTCAGTGTATGTCTGCGTGTATTTGACTGAAATCTTACGTATTCTTATAGAGAATTTTTTTATTTACGAATTATTTCTTGCTGAAATATTGTTATAGAGAAAACATTTTTAAGTGAGAAATTTTCTTATTGAAGATTTTTTTCGTTTACAAATTTTTTTTTGTCGAAATTTATTTTATTTCTATAATTTCCTTATGCAGAATATACTTCATTGACAAAATAAATGTATTTCGTTTACCATTTTTTTTAAATCTTCACTTAACAATTTTTTCTAGAGAGCATTTTTCAATTACAAAATGTTCCTGAAAATTATTTCTTTTTTTAATTTCCTTAAAGAAAAGATTTTTTTGTTTTCATTTTTGTTTAAGAAAAATTTCAGTTTCGTTAAAAAAACATGTTTATTTGTGCAGAAAAATTAAAATTAGACAAAAATTTCCATAAGGAAATTTTTCCTTTGAAAAAAAGTTGATAGTAAAAAATATTCCTTTTGCAAAATGCCCTTTTAAATACGTTCTTGAAGGAAGATTTTTCTTTTTTCCCCTAAATTTTTTCTAAAGAAAAGTTTTTCTTTTAAATATTTTTTTTTTAGAAAATTTTGTATTTTATTTCTTTAAAAAGTGTTATTATACCCTACACCACCTGAGGTGGTTAGAGTTTTCATTTGTAATGATGTTTGTAACATACAGAAAAAGTGGTACAACACCCACATTAAAGTATAACGTTCGGCTGAGATTCACTTTATGAGTCGATTTAACGATTTCCGTCCATCTGTCTGTCCAGCTCGCTGTCCACGTAAATGTTGTGAATACACTACAGATCGTAATTTTGGTATATATAATTTTGATTGGCATAGGAACAAAGCATATTGAAATTGTTCATATTCGATACAATATTTCAGGTTTCTCCCATTCAAATGTCCTCGCGGAGTGGAGTTTTAAATCCTAAATATAAAGTGATTTCTATGAATTTTAACTAAAATAGGTTTTGTAGAATTTCAAATTATGCGAGGGTCGGTCAATTACTTCTCATAGTTCCCATACAATCCCCTACTCATACATTAGTTTGAAGGGCATAAATCTCACAGATACGTTGGTAGAAAATTTCTTTTGTTAAATCTTCTTAAAAGAAATGATTAAATTAAAGTAGAGACATCCCCTTTGAATAAATTTGTAAAGAAGCTATTAATTTTATCTTGGCCTTGATAAATTTCTCTCAGAGCAATTCAATATTTTCTTTCTGGTTACCTCAGTTTTATGCTGATGACATTTAACACTTTGACATTTTTTATGCACAATTTTTCTTAAAAATCCACCATTAAATTTTTCTTATTCTTCCTACGAAAATGTGTTGAAGGTTTTCCTTTTCTATAAGTTTTCTTTTTTTCTTTTGTGTATAAATATCGGTGAAAAATTACTGGCAATAAAAAAAACTTCACCCACAGTAACAAACTTTAAACGAATATGAATTTAAGGATACGAGGAATAAAGTAGAAAAAGAGAAAAATGTAAAAGGCAAACTAGCAACAAATCTTAAGCCAAAGCCAAAGGAAGGAATAAGGATCAGAAGAAGGTCATCAACGTTAATTTTTGTTTTTGTTTCGATAGTTTAAAGTTGGTTTTTTTCTCCAGTAGTTTGTGAAATTATGAGTGGATATCGCTTTTTTGTTTTCAAATTAATAATTTTTTGTTTAACTGGAAAAGTTTTTAAAATCATTTTTAAAGTTCACTGGACGTATGAGTGTTTTTAATAAAAACATTTCTCTTTCTCTCTCTCACTTCATACCTCTCCCGTTTACTCTCTGCTTTAAATGTAGTATGTTCGACAGACGTATGAGTTATATTAATTGGTTTTTGTATTTTTATACCATCCACCAACACAAGTGGTGAAGAGGGTATTTTAAATTTGCCATTCCGTATGTAATGCTAAGAAGTAATCATATCAGACTCCATAATGTATTATATATTCTTTCATCAAATTAATATCTGAGCCGATTTAACTATAAGCATCTGTCTGTTGTTTGCACGTTCTCCTCCACATTAACTAGCAGAGCTCAATAAAATTTAGAAGTTGCCTATTTGGTGTTTAGTGTATTAAAATATATAGACCGATATCTGAGGCCTCCTCTAATTTCAAACGAGGATCTTTTGTAAAATTGTCAATTATAAATTCACAAATTTTAATGAAATTTTGCCAAGATATTAAGTTATGTATACTTCATTTACATTCCATGTGAATGTACGACACATAACGTACATACTTCACACGCGTTTGTGGTGAAGGATAGTGGAGATTTGGCATAGCCGAATGTAGCATTTTTTATGTTATAGCATACCTTAGTGGTGATGAGAGTACAGTAACTTTGTCATTCTATGTGTAACGCTAAGAAGGAACGTTTGTGAGTGTATTTGTATAAAACATAACATTTTTACTTCACACGAATTTGTAGTGGTACTGAAGAACCGGCATAGCCGAATGTAGCATTCTTACTTTTTTCTTTTATTTTGGTTGCTGAATTTATGTATTTTTAAATGTAGTTATCGAACACCGAATATGATTTTTTCTCTTTTTCTCAAAAATCGTATTTTTCATTTTATGGAAAATGAAAAAAAGTTCGTTATTTATTTTGCTCCTGATTATTATTTCATTTAAATTTTTGTTAACAAATTTTGTTGTTATTTTTATTGGTAAAATTTTTGTTAAACAGAAAATGAAATTTTATTTATTTTTAAATTGTTATTTGGACCTTGATCAAGGGGTGTGTTAGTATTGGGATGTATTTTCTGCTGTTTGTTGTTTTTTTTTTTTTTTTTTTGAACTTCAATTAACCCAATTTTCTAGGATATGATTTTTTCAAATTGGTTTTGGAAAATAAAATTTAAATAGGAAAATTTTTATTAGAAAATATTGTTCAGTGGTTTTCGGAAAATGTGGGAAAATTGCTATAGAAAAAATATTTAAGGTCCTTTTTAATATGTTACTTCATTACTAACGAATAATTTTAGACATAAATTACATAAATACATACATAAAATTGTAGATTTCACATTTTCTATTTTCACATACTGAGTCATATTTTTTCAACAGACTTCAAGGGGTTATAGTAAAGAGGTGTAGAGGTCTACTGTTTTAGGTCACATTTTCGCGAACTAAATCTATATTGTTTTTGCAGGCAAAACATCCTTTTTATATGTATTTTAAAGATCAGGCTATAATTAACCACATTTTATACACAAAATTAACATTGTGTATATAAAGAATGATGGAACTTATGTATTGAAAGAGTTTTGACTTGTTTGATAATACTGGGTAGAACATTGAGTATAAATCTTGTATCAAAAACCCTGTCATGAATGCAACAAACGATTTAAATCATTTGCTGTAGTGGGCTCTATAGATCCCTTAATATTTACTTAGATCTTTTAACATATTTAGATAAAATCGGAAAAAAGTGGGAATGAAAATTAGCAAAGTTCCCCACCACCATATCACACACAGAGTGCATTGTTTTAGGAGCCGATAGATATAAAACTATTTTGTACTAGAACTTAGTTACAGTAGACCAATCATCTCTTAGCTGGTATTGAAATGCGGACAAGATTAAAGAACAAAGCTGGACAATGAGCACCAATAGCGAGCGTTATTTTATATTGGAACAAGAGAAAAATTAAAAGCCAATTTTTAAAAATTAAAATATTGTGCTTTTGCGAAAAAGGAATTTTACATGGTCCATTTATCTAGTCAACAATAGATACTAGAAAATTTTACTATAAAAGACCAACCCTTGCAGCGAGCTTTTTCGAGAGTCTATATTACTTGTAGAAAAAAGGGGAAAATATAAATAAAGAAACAATATTTTTTAGTTCTTAATTTTTATGAATTAAGAAGTTAATGGTGAAATGTTGGCACCTTATAAAAAGGAAATATCGTTCAAAAGAAGTATCTCAGAATGTTAATTATAATTAAATGGAATAAGCTCTTTATAGTGTCCATGGAAATGAATGAAAAATTGAAGTGCTGATTAAAGGGTTACAAGATCCACGATATATTATTTAGAATGGGACTGGGGAAGTATAATTTTTTTTGTGATCTCTGTTGTAGTATTTGTTAAATATAAAAGCTTAAAATTTTAAGATAAAATACCTCCAAATTATGGAACTTTTTTAAAAGTATTTTCCCGATATCACTCTTTACACCTGCGGTAAACTCCAAAAGAAGTTTTTATGAAGAAAAAGCTTAACCCAAGTAAATAAACTTTAACTTTTGAAGAAGTATATTTCATCAAAATTTGTTAACTTTACTTCCTTAAATCAATAAATTATTTATTAAATATTTATTTTGAATGAAATCAATTCCAATTTCAAGTTCTTGTTTATTTTTGTCACTCCAAGCGTATGATTAATATTATTTAATTTTATTTATATTTAAAAGTAAAAATCAATAAAAATAAAACTCATACGCTCCCTTATACAACTGTTTAACTGCACTCCTCTCTTTAACTTACACATACACATATGTATGTTTGTATAAATGTGGGGAAGTTAAACACAAGAGTTGTTTTCTTTAGCTCATGTTGCGATATTTTGGTTGCAATTGAAGAAAACTTCATAAATTATTTAAAAAACAAATTAAACAACAACAACTCTTTAAAATCAAAAACAAATAACAAAAAATACATTTTCTCATTTTATGTCGTTTCTTCCTTTTCTTCAATTCTAGGATTTGTATGTTGGTGTATGTTTTATATGTATGCGAAAGCTAAATAATATTTTATTCAGGGTGTTTTTTTTTTGATATTGAAGATTTCAGCTTGAATATTTGCAAACTGAAAATTTAGGTCAAGAGAAACAAAATTAAATGGAAATTGCTGATGCTGCTGCTGTTGTTGTTGCTACAACTGTTGTTGGTGTTAAACATGCTCTGCTTACTTTAGGTTATGTTATGTTCTTTTTCTAAGGGATGCTATAATCACAGATGTCTTGTTGTTGTTACATTCGGGATAAAACTAAAAATACTGAAAAAGTAGTCAAAGTTGTAGTCGTGGCTCAAGCTCTGTAGCATGTTTGCTATTAATGCTTATTGTTAATATTGTTGCCACACTTTTACATTGTTGTTGTTGTTGCTGTTGTTTATTTAAAATAAACTTGAACATTGAAAATTAAAAAATAAAATAAAGTATCCCAAATAACAGTCACTCACTGCTAAGAAGTAGATGCTTATGAATATTTTTACATTTTTTCCCTAAATCTCCCTCCCAGCGCAGTTTTTAATATATGGATTATTAAGCAGAATATATTTTTATTCATAATGATTTTATTATTGTTTCTCCATAAAAGTTAAATTTATTTTTTATTTTAATTTTTCATATTTTATTTTTAAAACTTTTTTTAAATCCTTTTAAGATGCTTAAATACTTAAACAGCATTATTTATAAAAAAACACTTAATTATAGTTATAATAAATTATCTAAATATAATAAATTATCTAAAATGTTAATACATTTTATAATTAAGAAGATTAAATAAATGAATTTTGTTTTTTTTTTCTGATGAATTAGTCGACAATTAAGTAAACAAATAAATATAAATTATTTTTATTTTTTCTCTTTTTAGGTAAATAAAGAAGTTTATTGAACTTGGGAACAATTTTTAAAAGCAGGTAACTCCAAGACATTAACATGTAACTTTCATCCTGACTCAATATGATCTAATATTTGTCTTATATCGAGGAACAAGAAATTTTAATTGATGTTTAAGTTCAGTTCTATTTAGTTCTAGTTCAAGTTCAGTTCTATTTCAGGTCTACTTTAGTTCTAGTTCAGTTTTAGTTCAGTTCTCGTTCAGTTCTAGTTCAATCCAAGTTCAGTTTTATTTCAGCTCTAGTTCAATTCTGGTTCATTTCTAGTTCAGTTCTAATTCAGTTCCAGTTCAGTTCTAGTTCAGTTCTAGTTTAATTCTGGTTCAGTTCTTATTCATTTTTAGTTCAGTTCTAGTTCAATTCTGGTTCAGTTCTTGTTCATTTCTAGTTCAGTTCTAATTCAGTTCTAGTTCAGTTCTAGTTCAGTTCTAGTTCAGTTCTAGTTCAGTTCTAGTTTAATTCTGGTTCAGTTCTTATTCATTTTTAGTTCAGTTCTAGTTCAATTCTGGTTCAGTTCTTGTTCATTTCTAGTTCAGTTCTAATTCAGTTCAGTTCTAGTTCAGTTCTAGTTCAGTTCTAGTTCAGTTCTAGTTCAATTCTGGTTCAGTTCTTATTCATTTTTAGTTCAGTTCTAGTTCAATTCTGATTCAGTTCTTGTTCATTTCTAGTTCAGTTTTAGTTCAGTTCTCGTTCAGTTCTATTTCAGATCTAGTTCATTTCTAGATCAGTTCTTGTACATTTCTAGTTCAGTTCTAATTCAGTTCCAGTTCAGTTCTAGTTCAGCTCTTGTTCAATTCTTTTTCAGTTCTAGTTCAGTTCTAGTTCAGTTCTAGTCCAATTCTGATTCAGTTCTAGTTCAATTCTTGTTCATTTCTAGTTCAGTTCTAATTCAGTTCTCGTTCAGTTCTAGTTCACTTCTAGTTCAGCTCTTGTTCAATTCTTGTTCATTTCTAGTTCAGTTCTAATTCAGTTCCAGTTCAGTTATAGTTCAGTTTAAGTTTAGTTTTAGTTCCGCTTTAGTTCAGTTCTAGTTTAGTTTGAGTTTAGTTCTATTTCAGTTCAAGTTCAGTATTATTTGAGTTCTAATTCAGTTCTGTTTTAGTTCTAGTTCAGTCATTTTTCAGCTCTAGTTCAGTTCTAGTTCAGTTCTGGTTCAGCTTTAGTTCATTTCTAATTCAGTTCTTGTCCACTTTAAAAAGTTGTTCGGCAATCCACCATTCACAGCCATTATCTCCTTTAATCCGCCCGACTTCAGTTTTGTTGTCAATCAAATCATCACATCTTGAGGTCCCTTCTTCATCTTAAATTATGTGTTTTTCTTGAATTGGCTGAAAATTAAAAAAAAAAAAAACGTCAGAAAAATGCGATAAAAATAAACAAACTTGCGTCAGATAATTTAAAATGAACATTTATATTTAAATGTTATTTGGCCATGAATGAATAAATAACTGTGGCATTCTAAAGCTCTAAAAGAAGTTTAACTTCAATGTCAGTTACTGTATGTGTATAAGTAAATTTATATTACAAGAGGGATTAATTAAGTTTATGAATATTCAACATTAAATAAACTTAAATAAGAAAGAAAAGCAACTTACAAATGGACAACGAAACAACAAACAAACTGACAGAAACACAGATAAAATGTCTGTTAAATCCTAAAGAATATTTAGCTGATGTTTATGTGTGAAATGCCAGAGGTGGGATTACTAGATTATAAAAGAAGGAAGTGGAAATCAAGAAATAATAATTAATTCAGCTATAAAAATGAGAAAATCATAAATGTTAAATATAACACTTTAATAATATAAATTTATTTATAAGAAGAAAAGCAAACATTTATTTTAATCGAAATGTTTTCTTCCTGCTAAACTTTAAAATCCAACTGCTGAAAATATAATTTCTTATGCCAAAAACATGAGCCCACAATATTTATACCAAAATATCAAGGAAGTTTACGCTTCATTTTTTTTATTCGTAGTTTTTTTTTTGTTGTCTTACCACCACCATCAAACACCAAAAAAAAAGGATTGTCTGTCCTTGTTTGAGGCTGTCATCACCCCTTCGTTTGCTGAGAAATCCTTATTCATTACAATTTGATGTTAAAATTATATAAAAAAGTAAAAGACCGACAGATATATCCACCAACAATTAAAACACAACAAAAAAAGGAAAGAAAAAATTTTACACAAAATGTACAGTGGGATAAAATGAGGCAAAATCTTTACATAATTTCTGAAATGAACGTCGTTATTTTTCAATTCAATTCTCAGTTCAGTTCTCATTTTAGTTTTCAGTGAAGTTCTCAGTTCAGTTCTCATTTCAGTTTTATGTTCAGTTTTCAGTTCAGTTGCCAGTTCAGTTGTCAGTTCAGTTGTCAGTTCAGTTCTTATCTCAGTTTTCAGTTTAGTTCTTATTTCAATTCTCAGTTAAGTTCTGTGTTAAGTTCTCAATTCATCTCTAAGTACAGTTAAATTTTCAGTTCAATTCTCTATTCAGTTCTCAGTTCAGTTCTTTGTTCAGTTTTAGTTTAGTTTTTTGTTGTCATTCAAATTTTCATTTCAGTTATCGGTTCAATTGCGATTCTGTTCAGTTCTTTGTTCCATTTCTCCTTTTAAATCTCCTTTTAAATCTAAGTTCATTTCTAGTTCAATTTTCCAGTCCAGCTATTAGCACAGTTTTCAGTTGACTTCTCTTTTAAATTCTCAGATCAGTTCTTAGTTAAATTTCTACTCCATGTACTTGTTAGTATTGCTCTTCAGTTTCCTCTAAATCCAACCCACTGTGCTTTTGCTGGAAAAAAACTGTATACGTATGAAGAGTATTAAAAAATGCCCGGATGTTTAATGAGTTTAATTAACATAACAATGTATGTTAATTACATTTTTAATGTTTTCATTTTACAACAAAAATAACAACAATAACGAATACAGTGGCAGCAGCAGCAGTTTGTATTAAATTTGATTAAGCAAAATTATATGCTATAATTGGTTCAAGGCGAATTTTAAAATAAATAAATACATTTTTTGATGAAAATCTTTCAATAAAAATTCAATAACAAATTAGCAAAATTTCTTTAATAAAACTGATACGTTTTAGTCTAAAACCAACAACAATTTGTAATTTGTAACGGAAAGAATAGTCCTTTTTCCTTTTCCTATAATTGTCTTTGTAGCCAATTTCAAAGGTCTTCAATGCCTTTCATTTTACATTTATTTGTATTTGTATATATGTATGTATGTATGTATGTATGTATGTATGTATGTATGTATGTATGTATGTATGTATGTATGTATGTGTGTATGTATGTATTGGCTGGTTTGTTTATTTGCTTTTTGTTGATGGTGCTGAAGTCCTGCTGTTTTTATGTTGTCAGATAATTTGTTATTCTTTTTTAATATTTTGTTTTACGCACACCGACACATACATTTACAATAGTTACTCTTTTCCTCCTTTTTTTTAATATTTAAACAGGATGTATTAATTTTTCCAATTTCATTAAAAATAATTTTGTTAAATTTGCAGCATATCCTTTTTTCTTGGAAGCTTATGCAATTTATTTTATTAAATATTTTCCCTTTTTTACACATAAAATTATTAGTTGGGGATTTTATTTTGTATTTTTTATTTTGTTTTGTAGTTTTTTAGAAAAAATATAATCATAATTAAAAAAAAAATAATAAAATTATTTATGAACAGGATTTATTTTCATAATTAGTATGTGGTAAATAGTAAGAAATTTTTATGTAAAATTAAACCCAGGATTTATGTTGATTTAAATAGAAAGAAAAAAAATTTTAATAAAATTTAAAAATTTATTTTTTTAAATAAATTAAAATATTATTAATATTTAATTATGCAGATTTTTTAAACTAAATTTAATATTCTTCGCACATGGTTAAAGTCCTTGTCTATAAAACAGTCCATATTTTTGTTTCCAAGTTCAAAATTGATTAAAATGGTCAATGCATTTCTTCAAATATTCAAGAATCTTTTTGCCTCATTTTCCCTTTCAAAATCAGAAATCTCTAAAATCGACCAAACCGGAGAACTTATGAGTGAATGTAGAATTAGCAAAGTTCCCCACCATTGCATCACACATAGAGGACGCTGTTATTGGCAACGAGGGATATGAAATTGTATAATCTTGTAGTAGAACAGGAAACATCTCCCCTTAAAAAAACAAAAATATCGATAATCGACCAATTAAACTTAAGATGAATTTAGAAAACGTTTGAGTAAATGAAAAGTTATCAAAGTTCCCCACCATTGCATCACATAGAAATTCACTGTAATTAAGTTTATTCTTATTAAAGCTTTTTAAATCAATGAGAAATTACAAATATCATTATAATTGACTTGAATTTAAAATCCCATCAAAAGCATCAGATCTGAAAATTATTTTTAAATTAAGATTTTCATAATTCTTCAAAAAATTCAGCTCCTCTTTCGGTCACCTTTAATCATTTTCCCAAAAGCACTGTCTTATATTCCAAATTGTTTAGGTAAATTTATTAAGTCCCACCTCCTGGGAGAACATAGTGAATGAACTATTAGCACAGTTCCCTACCACTATGTTACACATAGAGCGCGCTGTTCTTGGCAGCTTTAGATATGAAAAAAACATTCTTCTAGAACTAAACTCAATAGAACGGGACTCAAAATGCAAAAATGATGCAAGAAATTGAAACCAAAAGCAAGCTATATTGAAGCCTTCCAGGAACAATTGAAAAATTATTCACTAATTTGCATTATTATATTCAGTGGGAGCTGCCTGCGTCAGTTTTATCACTCTAATTTAGGTCATTTTTATAAAATTTTGTATAAAAACTTTACAAATTTATATTAACGACAAAATGACAAATTAATTTGAATTTAAACTTAAAAGCTCTCAGCTTAAGAATCATTTCTGAAAATTACTCTCAAATTAAAAATTATAAAATTTCTTAAAAAAACTAAGCTCCTGTAATAAGCTCTCCTGATATAACCACTGTTCTCTCATTAAAACTTTTTTGAGTTTTATTTTAAGTCCCTTAAAATGATTATAATTTAATTGTATGACAAAAATATTTATATATTTTTAGTCCTATTTGTCCCTTCAAGTTGTTAGGATACTTTTCTTCCTTCTATTTTTATATTTTTTCCGTCAAATCCTCTTTATTTTTAAAGGTTTTAATACCGAAAACATTTTATTTCTTGAGAAAAAATATATGAAAAACTGAATTAATAAATATCATTTTTATTTTAATGTTACTTTTTCCTCCTTTTGTTTTTTGTATTTATTACATACTTTTCTTATATTTTTCCATATTTTTTTCGAGGAAGTGGGTTGCTCAATGTCAACATTTGAGCCTAAAATCCCCAAGTCAACTATAACAGCAGCCGCAGGAAAAAGGATATGAAAAGAAAAGGGAAACAAAAAAAGCAAAAGCCACTTTGGCATAAAAACTACCTTCTTATCGTTATTATTATTCCCTTTTTCCTTTACTTTTTTTCGTGAAATAAAATTCCTTGTTTGATTTGATAACTCTGTCAGGTGAAACTAAAAGTGCTATAAATGTTTTTTTTTTATTTTTGTAATGCCAACTCTGCGATGTCTATTTGTTTGTCTACTTAGGTTTTCGAAGAAATAGCTTTGGCTTCTCTTAAGCCTGTGCCCCCTCTTATGTCAGATTATTGAAATAAGATTATTTATGATACTATCTTTTCGCTTTTTTCTCACTCTCTCTTTTTATGGTGAGTCCCTTAGGGCTTCAAATGCTTTATATATTCAAAATAAGGAGAATTTCCTAAGACTGGTATCTAAGTGGAAAAAAACGAGTGTGTGTTGTACCTGAATTCTTAAGAAATGTTTCCCCGAAAATCAGTAAATGTTACATATTTTTCTATTTTGCCACCAGGCAACAATCTGAAAAATATAAAAAGGAATAAGTGTTACCATTATCTTCATGGTAACATCTTCAATATTTTTACCCTTAACCGAATAACTAAAAATAGAAGTAAAATATAGAAAAGGAATTTATTAATAAAAGTAATATTTCTGGCAGATATTCAGCCTTTTGTATTGAGAAGGTTTTGCTAAAATTTTTGGTTTTGTAAGTTTTCTTTTATTTATGTTGTTAACATTTTCAATAGTAGACAAACCCAAATGTAAGAAGGGATATGCTCTCAAAGGTATCTTAAATTTTCAATTATGACTAATGGAATTCAGTATTTCATCATGATTTTGAAATTTAAAATTATGATCTAACTAAAGTAGAATGAAATGGAATCAGAACTTACAATAATGAACCAGATGCTGTAGTATACTTAGAACTAGAACTGAATGTAGAACTTAACTGCGAACTTTGGTAAGAACTGAACTGTATACTGAAATGTGAATTGAACTGAGAACTGTACTGAGAACTAAACTGAAAAGTTAACTGAGTACTGAACTAAAAAACTGAACTGAGAATTGTAATGATATTTGAACTGATATCTCAACTGAGAAGTGAACTGAGAACTAAATTCAGAACTGAACTGAGAAGTGAACTGAGAACTGAACTCAGAACAGAACTATAAACTGAACGGAGAACTTAACTGGAACTAGAACCTTAAGTAGAACATGAGATAGAACCTAAACTGGAACCAGAATTAAAAACTGAACTAGAACCTGAACTATAATCTGAACTAGAACCTAAGTAGAACCTAAACTAGAACCATTAGTAGAACCAGAACTAAAACCTGACCCAGAATTTTAACTAGAACCTGAACTTGACCTAAACTTAAACCAAAACTAAAACCTGTACCAGATTCTGAGTTTGTTTCTTAACTCAAACTCAGCTGACAACTTAAATGAAAACTTAACTGAGAACTGAAATTTGAACTTAACTTAGAACTGAACAGAGAACTTAATTGAGAACTGAACTCAGAACTGAAGTGAGAATCGAACTGAACAGAACAGAACTGAGAATTAAACTGAAAACTGAACTGAGAAGTAAACTGAGTACTGAACAGGAAACTGAACTGAAGAACTGAATTGAGAACTGTAATAAAATCTGAACTGAACTACAACTCAGAAGAACTTAATTGAGAACTGAACTAAGAGTAGAACTGAAGTGAGAACCGAACTAAAGACTGAACTAAGAACTTACGGAAAAACTGAATTTAGAACTGAAAACTTAATTGATAACTGAACTGGGAACTAGACTGAGAACTGTGCCGAGAAGTGAACTGAGTATAAAACTCGAAACTGATCTGAAGAATTGAACTGAGAACTGTAATGAAATCTGAACTGTTTACTTAAGTGAGAAGTGAACTGAGAACTGAACTGGGAACTGAATGAAGAGTTGAACAAGACCTGAACTAGTTCCTGAAGTAGAACCTAAAATAAAACCTAAACTAGTAACTGAACAAGGTCCATAACTAAAACCTTCAAAAGAAACTGCTATTTAAGTTGATTTTTAGTTTTTAAATTGAGACCTAGAGATATGAATAAATTTATTCTTGGTTGAATAACCCTCCTAAAGACAACTTTAATTCTCTTGCCACCAACTCCCTAACTTCCTTTAACATTTCACTTTAATTTCCGTTTTCAAACCAGATGATATTTTTGCTTTGTGTCACAAGTTTTTTGCTATAAATGGTTAAATTAAATTTCGTCACCTCCACTAATCTCACGATTGCTCCTTTTTCAGCCTAAACTACTTTAAACCAAAAAATATGTTGACTTTTTATCTCTACGCTGAATTCGTGTCTCTGGTTATATTTTATAATACAACAAAGTTATTTTTAAACATTTTTTTGTCATCTTCAATGACCGTACAATAACGAAAAAAATCAACATCCTACAGACAAAAAGGAGGAAAAAAACGAAAATAACACAAAAGACAATACCAACCAGCGAATGAAATACTGAAATGATTGTTGTTAACGTTTCCCTTGATGTTATGGTTTGCCAACCATAATTATCTTTTTAAAAAAATTCCACATCTCTTTTTATATCGTTAAAAAAATTTTAAATAAAAATCTACAAAAACAAAAAAAAGCATCATTGAGACAGGTGGCATGTATGAGATTTTTTGTTGTTTTGTTACTTTTTTTTTTTTTGGATTTCCATGTTAAAGTTAACAAAGCATGAAATCAAATGTAAATAAGTTTAAAAATTTGCTGCTGCTGATGGTGTTGTTATTGCTGCTGCTATTGTCGTTTTTCTTGTGAACAACAAAAAATTAAACAAATTAATTTAAAGTTGAAGCAGAAACAAAGAAAAATATAAAAAATGAAATGTTTCATCAAATTATTGGAGGTGTTTTTCCGTTTCCTAATGAATCTTAAGGCAGCACCAGCTGCGTCACAAGGGGAGTGGGTGTAAATACCGGGAACGACTGGTAGCTTGTTTACGTTTATTGTAATTAATTTTTTTATCTAGACTTATTTATGTTTAGATGTGATGAAGATATTAATGTCATGTTTATGAGATGATACAGAAAACTTCTAGAAGAAAATTGGCGAATTATGAAATTTGTTTTTTTTTTATTTAAAAAATAATTATGTTTGTGTAGATTGTGAAACAAATAGGAATATTGAAAATTTAATTAATAATTTGAAAAGTCTAGAAATTTTTCCATGAAGAAAATTTCAATGAAACAGAAAAATGTAGAAAAATTAAGACTATAAAATGGTTGAAACAAAGTATAGAATTAACAAAACCTTATTTCGAACTGAACTAGAACTGAACTAGAACTGAACTTGAACCGAACTAGAACTGAAATAGGACTGAACTAGAACTGAACTAGAACTGAACTAAAACCAAATTAGAATTGAACTTAAATTAAACTTAATATAAATTCGAAATCATTATTTCATCTAAACATCTACGTGATAATAAGTTTAATTAAAAAAAAAAAAAAAAAACTTAAAACATTAAAATTAGTTTAGGGTGACGACTCCATAATCCTTAGAAGACTATAAGACATTCTTCCCATTGGTCTTAACGCCTGATCTCCAGTCATAACACTTAATTCATATTATTGCATTTACACCTAATGGATGATAAAGGAAAAAGTAAAAAAAATAAAGTATGTGTGTATGTTTTCTGGTCTTAATAGCATAACATTGACTTCCGACAGCAGCTGCTATTGCTGCTGTTATAGTTAAAGCTAAAACTAAAGCTACTGTTATAATCAACATTAAAATCGTACCGACTATAGACTTTAATTTAAGTTAAGTATAGTGGATAAAAATAGAGATTGTTGTGTGTGGAAATGTGTGTAACACATTCGCACACACACACATACACACAAACATACAGACAATATTGAGAACATTGAAAATTATTAACGGTAGGAAACATTAAAGTATGCAAATATAAACTTTAATACATAATGGCACACATACATATACACATATACACACTTTTATAGGTTTAACGAGTAATTTACATATACATACATAGATAATGTTGAAAATATTTATAAATGAAAATAAATGCATAATACTGCAGGCTAAAAGACATAAGCAAAATATACAAATTTACATATAAACATAATATATGTATATTACTTTAAAATACATACACACACACGCACACCCATACAGATTCTTATGGGTTATAATGAATATGAATTTTGAACCTGTATTATACTTATAAATTTTATGTATATGAATGTGTTTGTGAACAAACATGTATGTGAATATGTGTAGAGAAGTAATTTAAATTTTAAGCATTTCCGTGCTTCTATGTATATGTGTGTGTTTAAGTATACACTTATACATATATGTATTCATATCGATGTTTGCAGATGTTTTTTTACGCAAAAACAAGTGTTTTATTTAAAATTAACTTTTACAACAAAAATTTATAAGCGAAACTTCGACAAGTGAGAAAAATATATAAAAATAAATTAAAATTTATTCGCTCTCATTATGACTGTGAGGAATAAAATGAATTAAAGCGAAATGTTTAACTACATGGAAGCTGGACTATTGGACTATTCACTGGAGTGAATTTATTTTTTAAAAAACATGTTGACTAAATACTTGTAAAATGTTCTCTTATCACTTTTGTCTCAGTCCTTATTCGATAATTTTTCATAGCGATGTTTTCACATTTCCGTATTGTTTAACACACAACTGCCAGCTATTTAGTTGGCTCGATCATTAAACCGTTAGTTATTCCTTTTATTACACCATGTGTAAGTAACTACAATTAATTGGAAAAATGTTTCACATTTATTTTCATAAATTGTGAAAAAAAGAAAATATTTAAATTTTATTTACATAATTTTGTTTCAAATTTAAATAAATGAACGTGAGAATTTTATAGAAAAATTATGAAAATTTCGTTAAAAGCGAAAAATTAGAATTTAATGAGAAATACAATAAATATTGTCAGTATGTAAATTTTAGTTTAAATAATTGTTTGGATTCAGTTTATAGTTCAGTTCCAAATTTATCTTTATATTTAGTTCCTCATTTCTCAGTTCAGTACTCAGAACAGTTTTCAATTCAGTTCTCAGTTTAATTCATAATTCAATTATCATTTTATTTCTCAGTTGAGTCCTCAGTTCAGTTCTCAAAAATTGCTCTTCGGTTCAATTCTTATTTAACTTCTCAATTGAGTTCTCAAGTATATTTCAGTTGAGTTTTCGATTAAGTTCCCAGTTCTGTTCTTTTGTTTATTTCTTAGTTCAGTTGTCAATTCAGTTCTCTGTTCAGTTGTTAATTCACTTTCCACTTCTTGTCAGAGTTTTTAATTCAGTTCTCTATTTCGTTCGTAGTTCAGTTCTCAGTTTAGTTCTAAGTTTATTTTTAAGTTCAGTTCATAGTTAATTTTCCAGATCAATTCTCAGTATAGCTTTCAGATTAATTTTCTGTTCAGTTCAGTTGAGTTTTATATTCAGCTCCTTGTTCAATTCTCCGTTTAGTTCTCAGGTAATTTCTCAGTTGAATTTTCGATTTAGTTGCCAGTTCAGTTCTTTGTTTATTTCATCAGTTCAGTCCTCAATTTTGTTCTCCTTTCAGTTCTTAGTTTAATTCTCAGTTCATTTCTGAGTTCTTAATTTAGTTCTCAATCCCTGAAGTTTAAACTTAGTTCTCAATTCAGTTCTTAGTTTAGATCAAAGTTTATTTTTAAATTCCGTTTATAGTTCATTTTTTAGTACAGCTGTCAGTTCAGTTATCTATTCAGTTCATGAGTCAATTACTAGATCAGTTCTCAGTAGAGTTCTCAATTCAGTTACCAGTTCTCAGGTAATTTCTCAGTTGAGTTTTCGATTCAGTTGCCATTTCAGTTCTTTGGTAATTTTTAGTTTAGTTCTAAGTTTATTTTTAAATTCAGTTCATAGTTCATTTCTAAGTACAGCTTTCAGTTTTGTTCTTTATTCAGTCCATTATTTAATTACCAGTTCAGTTGTCAGTAGAGTTTTCAATTCAGTTCTCAGTTCAGTTCCTACTTTAACTTTTAGTTCTCATTTCTGTGTAGAGTTCTCAGTTCACTTTTAAGTTTAATGCAGTTTTAAATTTTGCTTAAATTTTTTTTACCAAATTCAGTTTAGAGTTCATTTCTCTGTTCTGTTGTTAATTCAGTTCGCAGATCATTTCTCATTTAAATTTTTAGTTCTAAGTTAATTTTTCAACTAAGTTAAGTGCAGTTTTAAGTTCGCTTTTTAATATATTTCTCAGTTCATTGCTGTCTTTAGTTCTAAGCAAAACTAATCTGCAGGGTTTTTAATCCAGTTTTTATTTCAGACCACAATTTAGTTTCCAGACAGTTTCAAGTTGAGCTCCTTGTTCTGGATCTATTTTAGATTTAAGTTCACATTATATTTCAGGTTCTGATTTAGAATCTTTTTCTGATTATAGTTATAATTCAAATTCACAGGTTCGCAGGTGCAGGTTTGGTAGTGTTTCTACTTTCAGAACGGAGGTCAAATTCTAGTCCAGTTTCCAGTACCTATAATTGTTCAGATTCTTTGCGGTTCCTTGACAATTATATTTTATAACTGTTCTATTTAAGTTAAAATAAAAAAATCTAAACCGTTCGTCACTTAAATAATTACAGTCTTTTGAATGTATATCAAAAATCTGTATAAAAACTTTAATTTCCTAAAACATTAGCTTAATACGATTCCATGTATAATAGCTTTTATAAGCTTTTGTAGGGATTAAAGTCCATACAAAATAAAACGAAATATTTAATTCTCTTTTGGTTTTATGACTTTAATGCATGTTTGATATTTCCGCCACAAACCACACAAAAAAGTGATTCTCTCTAGTTTCACTTATAAAACAAAGAAAATACACGCAATCGCCACTAAAACGTAAGAAAACATTTATTATAAAATATAATCCGATAGAAATAAATATAAAAATGGAATTATTAACAAAATAATAAATAAATAAATATGAAATATAGATTTCAAACGTGAGGTTTTTATAAAAGCGGTTATATTTGTAATACGTAGAAAAAGAGTATAATAATAAATATTAGTCCTTTTTTTAAATTCGAAAGCACTTAAGAAGACTTAACACTTTACGGCAAATGATATTTATTTTAAATAAATTCCATTCATTTATGTGATAAAATATTTAATACTAAAAATATATGTTATTTATTAAATGTCACTGAAATTATTTTATTTATTTAAGTTTAAAATAATATTGAGAAAAAAAGTTACTGTAATTAATTGAGAAAATAAATCATTTACAGTGAAATTTAATATAAATATTAACATAAAATGTCAGCAACCTTTAACAGATATGAGAGGGAAATATTAATTAAAACTTGAAAAAAGAAAATAAGTAACAAAAACAAAAACAAAAAGAAAAAAAGGTCAAGAGATATTAATGGCAAAATAAAATTTAATAAATTCTGATAAATTTGAAAAATAATGAAAAATAAAGATTCGAGTACAGCTCCTATTTCAGGTTCTAGTCCAGTTTCTTTTCTAGTTCAAATGTTAGTTCCTGTTCGAGCTCGGGTTCTAGCAGATTCTAGTTAAGGTTTTAGTTTAGTTCCCGTTCATTTCTACTACAAGTTCTAGTTCACGTTCAGGTTCTAGATCAGGTTCTAGTTTAAGTTCTAGCTGAGGTTCTAGTTAAAGGTTTCGTTGAGGTTTTAGTTCAGGTTGTAGTTTAGTTACATTTCAGTTCTTGTGCAGGTCCTAGTCAAGGTTCTAGTTCGGGTTCAAGTCCAGGTTCTATTTCAGCGTTTTGTTGAGGTTCTAGTTTAGGTTTAAGTTCAGGTTCTAGTTTAAGTCCCGTTCAGTTTAAGTGCAGGTTCTAATACAAGTTCAAAAGAGTGTGATTGAAAAAATCTTAACAAACATATAGTTCTAATTTCTATTAGATTGAAATTATATTACAACTTACAAAAAATAGTTTCAAGCACTAATGATGAAATTGTTTTTGAAAACACTTCCATTACCGATTTTTAGTGCTTTCTGTCACTTAGCTCCAACAGGTAGTCAGTCTTCATTTAAAATCATCTTCATTTTTGTACACCTTTTTCGTGCTCGTCAATTCTTTTTTTAAAAGAGCGAAATTTTTCTCCAACGGCTTTAGCTCCGGGTAGTTTGAAAGATTTACCTCTCTTGTTACAAATACCACTTTAGTATTCATATACACGCTCGTTTACTATAGTGAGAGGATGCCAAGTCAGGCCAAAAATAAGTGGACACATTACGAAGTCTTATAAATGGAAACAGTCTTCTTAAATTTTTATTAATGTACATTTCACCAACTGATTGGCTTCTTTTGCCGCAACTGCATATTTCTTGATAAAACAATAACTTTTTGAAACATTCTGACTGCTTTTGGATCCTAAGTCTTTGTTTAACATTCCCTCGAGCATTAACAGCATACATTTTAAGACCTGGAATTTGTGAAAAATCTGCCGGAACACACGTTTCGTCATCCATTATTATGGCGTCTGTATTTTTTTAACAGAATTCCTCTCAGGAACTACTTAAGCCTTGTGTTTTTCTTAAACTTAACTTTAACTTTTCGTAAAAATTAGTCCGAGCACTAAGCTAACTGAGCTGATTTTCTACCGGACGTATTGCCAACTCTTTTTTATTTTTAGTGTTTATGTGGAAAATTCCCTCAAATTCTCCTGGAACTGTTTAGTAATATTGTTAGCAATTTGACCGCACGACCTTTGAGTGCTTCGTCAACATTTTGTAGGACTAAGTTGGCGTTTATTGTAAAAATTTAATAATTTTAGTACGCAAATTTTTCTGGTCTCTTATTTTAATCACATGAGCAATATCTTCATTTGTTTGACACTAAACTTCGGTTAAAACTTTAAATGAAATGGGTTTTTTATTTAACATTTAGCTTCTGGTAACGCTCTTAATTAAGATTCAGGTTCTAATTCAGATTTTGAAAAAGTTGAAAAACTACCAATTATTCCCTTCAACCAATAAATATTTGCCTTCACCAATTTGTGGTAAAAAAATTAAACTGCATCATAAAATCCTTATTAAAACCAACATATATTTTTTGCCTTTATGCATTTAACTGTGTGTGTGTGTGTCTGTGTGTTTCAATAACAACATTTTACCCTTGACTCTCTTTATTGTTGCTTTTCTACATTATGTTGTATTATTATTGCAGTTTTTCAACATTTTTCAATATTAATTCATTTGTAAAATAAAGTATTTGGTTTTGAAGTTTTTCTTTTTATACCCTCCAGCATCACAAATGGTGTAGAGAGCATATTAACTTTGTCATTCTCTTGGTAACCCTAAGAAGGATTCATCTCGGACCACATAATGTGCATATATATTCTTGTATCAAATCATTTTAAAATCATTTGAGTTGATTAAGCTTTCTCCGCTTCTCTTTCTATCCGTCTGTCTGCTAGACCTATATCGGGGGCAGCCTCTTAATTCAATCTAAGAAATTTCATAAAGTTGTCAATTATAAATCTACAAATTGTAACAAAATTTTGCCACCATTTAAAAATAATCAAAATCGGTTCAGTATAAAAAAGTTATAGTCTAAAATATAACAAATTTTATATCTGATTAAGTATTCTTGTGTTATATTTAAGAAAAACTTTTATATATTGTAAAAGTTTATGAGTGTATGTGTGAGTGTTTAGGTACTAAACATAATGTATTTACTTCACATGCATTTGCAGTGTAGGATAATGAAGATTCGTCATAGCATTCTGACTTTTTAATGTTTATTTTTTCATTGGTCATACAGGAATTATATTTTTGTTAAATACAATTGCAAAATTTATTTCCCATAAAAAATTTTCTGGTTGCAGTCAATAAATAATGATTTTTTGTCGATTTCAATATTTTGTTATTATTATTTCAGGCATTTTTTTTCATTTGAGTTTTATGAAAATTTAAATTTTCTCATTTTATATGATTTTTGTTACTTTGTAGTAAGAAAATAATAATAATTTTATTTCTGTTACTATAACCTTCACCAGCACAAGTGGTAAAGAGGGTATATTAACTTTGTCATGCCGTATGTAACGCTAAGAAAGAATCATCTCAGAACCCCTAATGTATATATATTCTTCCCTTATAAAATCAAAATCTGAGTAGATTTAGCTTTGTCTGTCTGTCTGCTCACATCTACAAAAGTTCATAGAGCTCAGTGAAATGGCTAAGTATTTGCTATGAAAACCGGTTGAGTATATTAAAAGTTATAGACCGATATGTGACTCAACCTTTAAGTTCAAGTGAAGAACTTTCGTAAAACTCTAAATTATAAGTCAATAAATTAGAATTAAATTCCGCTATAATATTCAGTTGTATGCACTTCATTTACCGTTACAAAAATTATTAAAATCGGTTCAGTTAAAAAAAGTTATTGCCAAAAATACAATTGATTTTATGACTTATGAAATGTTCCTGTATTAATTTTATGAAAAACTTTTACAAAAAAAAAGAAAAAAAAATACGTTTTTGAGTGTTTGTGTGAGTGAGTACAAAATACAACATATTTACTTCACATACATTTGTGGTGGAGGATATTCAAGATTCGGCATGACCGATTATAATATTCTTATTTCTTTTTTCATTACTTTTTACATTTTTCGTGCGAATATTATTTATTCCACTCAGTTGTTGTTAATACATTTTTGTTATTGTAATTTTTTATAGTTTATTCTTGTGTATGTGTGTGTTTGTATGTATTTGTGTTTTTTTAATGTGGTATTCGTTCATATTAACGTTGCTTTTAAATTAATGAATTATTATTGTATTGACTTTTTGTGGCCTTAAGTACCAGAGAAAAAAAAACTTATTAATTATTTTTTATTATTTATTACATTTATGCAATTTTTTATTTGTTGTTTTTGTTTGTTTGTTTTAATTTACATTTGATGCAATAAAATAATTATTATGAATATGAAAGTTTAAGATTTATACGTTTTTATAGTTTCCTTTATGGCATATTAATGGTTATTTTTTTGGGAGGGGGGCGTATACTTAATATTTAATGATTTTTTTTTTTTAAATCAGGTATTTTAATGTTAATGTAATGAAGGTTTTCTAAATAAAAAATTAAGTTTTAAATAAATTTTAAATAATAAAATATTTTTTCTTTTGTAATTACAGGTATGTTCGATCCTTAATTTTAACCATAAGTAATTTTTTAAATGAGGTGAGTTTAAGAGTTTACGCACAATTATTTTGGAAATATTTTTAGCGCGATTGTGGGAATGAAATTAGGGAATAGAAACTGTGTTTTCATATCGAGTTAAATTTCCTTTTCAGTCGAGTTTAAGGCTTCAAGAATATGTATGCTATGCCATACCTTCTACCACAAATGCATGTGGTGTAAATACATTATGTGTCATACATACACTGTGAGCATAAATACACACTTACATATATATTCACAAACATACAAGATATTACAGTTTTTCTTAAATATAACACAAAGACCCTTAATGAGTTATAAAATTAGTTATATTTTTGGTTATAACTTTTTTGTATGAAATCGATTTTGTTATTTTTTAGAACAGAATTGAAGATTACATAATTTAATATAATGGAAAAATTTCATTTTATTTTGTCGATTTTAGTTTGACAATTTTGCAGTAGATGTTTGCCTTTTTCAGTTTCGGCTTTCTTTCTGCTTCATAACAAAATATATAAAAACGTAAAAGTTGTAGCCGACTAAGGCCGAATTTGTAATAATTTCCACCACATTGTTGGTAATTGATTGCATCTAAGACAAATTGTGGAACTACCCTCGTACAATTCGTTTTCTTGATTTTTGATTAAAAGTACAATACAATATTTTGTAAATAACACTTCTGTGGGAGTTATTCATTTTAAAACGATTTTTCTAGGAGGTTTATATAGGAACTATAGAAAAATGTAGACCGAATCTCAATAATATCAATGTATATTTGAGATGTATGTTAATTTAAGTGATTTGCGGAAAAAGTCTGCTATAAATAATTGATCAAACTTCATAAAGTTTAGAACACCGTTTCGCAACATTATTTCGTTTAAACTGTTTTATATTTAAATTTTTATATGAGTTTAAGACCCTCTTTCGAGAAAAAAGATTAAAGAATTAGGACCAAGATGATTTTAAATTTTAGAAAAATATCTTTAAAAATGCAAACTTTACTTTAATTGCAAGCTCTACATAGACTCCTAAACAGTCGGACGTGCTTTAATGTACTCGGGAAAATAATTTGAAACGAACGGCGGTTACAACATTTTTCTGGCCGTTACAAAACCCCAACCACTTTCGATGGTTTTAGGTAAAAAATTCACGAATTCAAATTCAAGAAAAGTTTCACAAATTGTCTTTCTTTTCAGACAACAGTGAACTAAATGTACAGCATTTTCTTCAATCAGGTCATAAATACAATTTTAACATTTAAATAAAAAAAAAACTTTCGTATTTCTAATTCCCGTATCTTAGACTTCCTCAGAACCTGATCTTTTTGAAATCTATTGGAAAATACCTCAAGTGTATTTGTGGGAAATTGTGTTGAAAATCAGTAAATCTAAAGTTACATAATTATTTTCCAAAAAATTTACTGTAAATATCACTTCATTTGTGTCCCTAAAAAATATTCGTTGTCCATTAAATCGTTTACATAACATCCTTAAATTAATATTATCCTCCACTAAAATCTCTCCCACACAAAGAGACATATTCACTCAAAAAATATCGTTAGTATTAAACAGTCATTTAAATGATTAAGTTTGTTGATGATTTTGACCTTTAACATTCTTCTTCTTTTTTACAATCAACATAAAATAAAACATTTAAATATAGTTTTTTTATTTGTTTTTGTTAAATGTCCTTGTATTTTGCAACTAATGTCATTATTTACAACTTTATTTGATTGTGTTTCACCCTCCAAAAAAAACAAAAAAAAGATAATATAAAATGTTATTTCGCATTTTTTTGTTTGTTGGATGAAAATAACATTCATCAATGCCAAAATGTTTGTAAATGTTTTATTTAAATATCAAGACAACAACAATTCCACTAACACCAATAAACAATAGTAAATGACCACTACTACTACAACTACTACTTTTATAAAAAGTGGGTGTAGTAGTGGTTGTATATTTTGGTGTAAGCAAACATAAGTGAAAACAAAAAAAAAAAAACATGCGGAACTAAACAGAAAACAACAAAAAAAAACAGAAGGACACAACTTGACATCTCAACGACATAATAAATCAAATGCATGATGTTATTTACGAAATTTTTACACTCATACATAGACAATTGTCAGGACTTTGCATAACCCAAAGGCTGCTAAGAGTGTATGAGTGTTAAAATGGAAAAATCATATAAAGTGTGAGTAATAGTGGGTGGTGGAGGGAAAGAGGAGGAATTAGTGGTTTGAATAATGATAAAAAGCGAACAAATAGTGGATAACAAAAAAATATCGTCTTGTGAGGTGTCATCAATTTAGTTCTGTATTTTATTTTTTATCTCTTTTGATTTGTTTGGATGTTTGTGGTTGGAAGAAGGCATTTGTTTTGCTGCGTCAGTCTTGAGGGGTCAGTATTAAAAACCTATTTGTGGTCACTAATGAAGTCGAACTATTTTTTGCTTGTGTTAGTTTAAGGTGATTTTTTTTAATGAGGGTTGAGGAGAGTTAATTTAAAATTCCTTTCAGATAAGATCCAAAGGACTTAAATGGTGAAAGGGGGCAAAAAAAAAAAAAATAAATAATGTCATATCTGATACCAGGAAACTATCGAAGGAACCCTGTTAAAGGAGCAATTTAAGTTCTAATTCAGTTCTATTTAAGCTCTATTCAGTTCTAGTTCAGTTCTACAAATGCAAATGACAGATCAGCTGACAACAAACGTGTATGTAACATTTCATCAGAAATTATTTTCAGTTCTCAATTACGCTTTCTCCACTGTTTAGTTAAAAGCTACCTTTTACCCGGTACGCTTTGCTGCACAAAAATTCTCCTCATGGCTAGATGTCGTAAGAAAATTCTCAAATCACAAATTGACGTGTATTAAAAAATATAATTAGGACCAAATTCTCGCTGCAGTGGATCTAAAGATATTCGATTATTAATATTTGCTTTATACGAGGGCTTCTTCTCCCTGATCCTTTCCATCTTATATTTTGTTTCTTGAAAATGTCATTGATATCAAATTAAAAAATTTGCTTTGTATGAAGAGTAATTCTTTCCTTGGTCCTTAATAGTTATTAAATTAATTTATTGCAACAACGTAACGTAATTCTTTCCTCAATTCAACTATAATTTCGTAAATTTACGAAAAAATTAACGAAAATTTTCGTTATGATGAATGAAGGTTTCGTTGGCTGAAATTTTAAATTCTGCACCCTTTTTCCTTATATTTACTATTTTTTCTTTTGATTCAGGGCAGTTCAGTTCCAAATCAGTTAGATTTCAGTTCAAATTTCCTTTTAATTTTAATCTTGCAATTCCATTTATTATTTACAACTTTTTTGTGGTGTAATAAAACACAAAAATTAAATGTCAAATGTTTTATATACCAAAGATTTAAATAAACTATTGTTGCATACACTTACAACAATAATAACTACAACTACATACCAAGGCAATAACATAGGCTGTGGATCAGAATACTATAACAAATGTTAAACTATAAACGATTACAATTTATTTTAGTTGAACGCATTCCACAAATACAATTCATTGCATTCATTCATATGTTCACCCGCCATAATAATTTTTATAGTAATACAACTGAAAATGCACACACACACATGAAACAATATAAAAAGTTTTATGATGTTTTTGCTCAAGCTTAAAATACAATACATTGTATATAATATTCAACATATACAAATAAAAGAAAATACATATAAACATGAACTCACAGACATGCAACATTTTGCATATCATCTATACATTAAATATTTGTAGCTCATGCTTACACGTGCAACACATATACATTTAAGCTCATATGCTGCACACATACATGTAGAAATATAAAAATAAAATGTACATAAAATATTGTATAATTTTGATATATTTTGTTTAACAAATACTCATACATATTGAATTCTTTTATACGAGGGTTGTACCGAAAATTTTCTTTACAAAGTCTTTCTGATGTGAATTTGGCTTTCAACAGATTATTTGACAATATTGAGAATACGTTTACTGGTCTACATGTAACTTTAAGTGCTGGAAAAATTCAGATAAATTGAATCAGATAAGAAAAAGCTATAAACCGATATCGGAGATAACCTCACATTTATGGCTGTTATATTTTCCATATCAGAGATTTTGAAACTGTCAAACGTACGCCCGTTTAAGTGCGTTATAGCATGTGTTTTGCTTGTATTGGTTTACTAATAAATGCAACATTTGTTCGTATATGTATTTATGTGCATATGTGTGTTTGTTATATTAATATTTAACATTGTGAATTGAGTTGATGTGTTGCATATTTGCAAATGTGTTTAAATAAATAATAAATTTTCGTACAACTATGACTGAGTGGTATTATTGTTATTTTTGTAGCAGTTGTTAAAGCTGATCCTGTTGTTATTATTGCTATTTGTTGTTTTACTTGTTGTTGTTGTTGTTGTTGCAAATGCATTTATTTGTCAGCAAATGTAATGTAATTTTTCTTTAAATTTTATTAAATTTTTTATGAAAAGTTTTCACACAAGAATTAAGAAAAATCATAATAATTTTGTTAGAAAAATTAAAAAAGGGTAAATAGAACTAGAGCTAGAACTAGAACTGGAACTGAACTAGAACTGAACTAGAACTGAACTAAAACTGAACTAGAACTGAACTAAAACTGAACTAGAACTGAACTAAAACTGAACTAGAACTGAATTAGAACTGGACTAGAACTGAACTAGAACTGAACTAGAACTAAACTACACCTGAACTAGAACTGAACTAGAACTGAAATAGAACTGAACTAGAACTAAATTAGAACTGGACTTGAACTGAACTAGAACTGAACTAGAATTAAACTACAACTGAACTAGAACTTAACTAGAACTGAACTAGAACTAAACTAGAACTGAACTAGAACTGAAGTAGAACTGAACCAGAACTGAACTAGAACTGAACTAGAATTAAACTACAACTGAACTAGAACTTAACTAGAACTGAACTAGAACTAAACTAGAACTGAACTAGAACTGAAGTAGAACTGAACCAGAACTGAACTAGAACTGAACTAAAACTGAACTAGAACTGAACTAAAACTGAACTAGAACTAAATTAGAACTGGACTAGAACTGAACTAGAACTAAATTAGAACTGGACTAGAACTGAACTAGAACTGAACTAGAACTGAACTAGAACTGAACTAGAACTAAATTAGAACTGGACTAGAACTGAACTAGAACTGAACTAGAACTAAACTACAACTGAACTAGAACTAAATTAGAACTGGACTAGAACTAAACTAGAACTGAACTAGAACTGAACTAGAACTGAACTAGAACTGAACTAGAACTGAACTAGAACTGAACTAGAACTAAATTAGAACTGGACTAGAACTGAACTAGAACTGAACTAGAACTGAACTAGAACTGAACTAGAACTAAATTAGAACTGGACTAGAACTAAACTAGAACTGAACTAGAACTGAACTAGAACTGAATTAGAACTGGACTAGAACTGCACTAATTATGATTTATACACTTTATATAATTTTGAAAGTATCTTTCTTTATTTATTATATATTTTATGATTTATTTTTAAAAAAACGAGAAATTTATTTTAACGCTTTAAGTTAAGAGAGAAAATCAATAAAACACGTCTGTTCGCAACGAAAACTGAACTAGAACTGAAGTAGAACTGAACTAGAACTGAACTAGAACTGAACTAAAACTGAACTAGAACTGAACTAAAACTGAACTAGAACTGAATTAGGACTGGACTAGAACTGAACTTGAACTAGAACTGAACTAGGGACTGGACTAGAACTGAACTAGAAGTGAACTTGAACTGGAACTGAACTAGAACTGAACTAGAACTGAACTAGAACTGAACTAGAACTAAACTAGAACTGAACTAGAACTAAACTAGAACTGAACTTGAACTAGAACTGAACTAGAACCGAACTAGAACTGAACTAGAACTAAACTAGAACTGAACTAGAACTTAACTTGAACTAGAACTGAACTAGAACTAAACTAGAACTGAATTAGAACTGGACTGGAACTGAACTGAACCTGAACTAGAATTGAACCTGAATTAGAACTGAACTAGAACTGGAACTGAACTAGAACTGAACTAGAACTGAACTAGAACTGAACAAGAACTAAACTAGAACTGAACTAGAACTGATCTGAAACAGAACTATAACTGAATTAGAACTGAACTAGAACTGATCTGAAACTGAACTAGAACTGAACCTGAACTAGAACTGAACTAGAACTGAAGTAGAACTAGAACCGAACTAGAACTGAATTAGAACTGAAGTAGAACTGAACTAGAACTGAATTAGAACTGGACTAGAACTGAACTAGAACTGAACTAGAACTAAACTAGAAAGAAACTAGAACTGACATATTTATGAAAAGCAAACTAAGTAAATTTCTTTTTTGCAATTTCTTTTTATTTTGTTCAAAAAAATATTTTAATTAAATTTTTAAATAAAAGTATCATATAAATGCTACAAATATTAGTATTAACAATTATTTTCTTTTTTAATTACAAAGTCAAATGTAGTCGTCTTTCTAAAAAGTTAATAAACTTTATTAAGAATTCCCTGCAGTTCCTCTCTAAATCTAGGACAAATAAACAGAACCTTTGAATTCGAAAACTTTTTATATTTTTTAATTAAGTTTCACATGCTAAAAGAGTTAAACAAAAACTCACATGTTTTTTAGTTTCAGTTAAATTTCCTGCTATAATATAATGATTACATAAATACTTTTATAATGCATACATGCACGTGCATTTCACTACATACACATACAAACATATAGTCTATTCATTTAGTATTTGTTTAGTTTTGCATGAAGCTGAAACTTGACCCAGTTTATATGATTTACTTGCTCAGTGATGTGTTTATAAAATTCTAATTTATATCACAAATTAACTACTAAAAAGCAAAAAAGATGATTTAAAAGGAACAACATACATACACAGACAAACATATGTATATAAAAGATACTTTGCTGGTAAAATTAGCAACAGCAGCAGCTGATAATGTAGCTGAGGATGATGACGATATGATGTGGAAAATAAAAAATGACTTGATAATTTGCTTAGAAAATTCTGAAAATATTGTGTAAATAATGTCTTATTGATTTAAGAGAATAAATTATAGAGCAGAAAAGAGGAAAAATATGTATTTGAAACATTAATTAGTTTCCTTTTTTTCTAATATTCAATGCGATTTCTCCTTGGAAAGTTTATTTAATTTACATAAAACTAATTTGCATTTATATGAGAGTTAAAAGGATACAGTTTTTGAGTTATAATTATTTATGATAAACAAAAATTAACTTTACAGTGGACATCCGATAGTGCGAAATTTTTAATTTTTAATTATCTCTTTTATACCCTCCGTCACCACAAGTGGACACTCAGATCCACAATAATTGCTAGAGTTCAATTAAATTTGGCACGAGTGTTTGGTTAAGTCCTGAAATGTTATAATTTAAATCTAGCAAAATCGGTTTAGTATATTGAAGATATAGCTCGATATCTAAGGGAACTTGTAAGTTCAAGTTTTTTACTTCACACGTGGTCCATATGGTGGAAGTCATTGAAGATTCGACGTAGCTGCATTTAGTATTCTTACTTGTTTTCACATTTCACACAATTTTGACAGTGACAGTGGCAGTGACAAAAAATCACAATAACTTCTATAAATGTGGATCTTTTAATAAAACCAAAAATGCTCCGCTATTTTTACTATAGAAAAGTCACTGTAAAATTTTTTCATTCGTATTATTGAGAATTCGTAATAAAGAGCGTTCGTACTACTGGACATCCACTGTATTTTAGAATTTTATAATTAATGTTATTTTCAAGATACGAAGGGAATTAAGTGTTTATTATTTTGTTTAAAGAATTTTAAATTAGTTGTTTACATTTTCAAGAGATTAACCTTGTTATACCCTACACCACCATAGATGTTTGGGTTATTATATAATACTGTTCGAATTATAATCATTTTGTGAATTGATTTAGCGATGTCCATCCGTCTGTCTGTTCTATTGTCCATGTTGTCAGTGGTCTACAGGTCGCAATTTTGGAAATTGGTCATGTTTGTTACTATATTTGGTAGACATTCCATATAAATGTCCTTCCTGTCATAAAGGTGTTAAATATGAAGCAATATTAACGTCCATCCGTCCATCATTTCTCATAGGTCCTCTACAAACCCCTTCAAAATATCACTTTTAGAGCATAAATCTCATATATACGTTGGTATTGTAATAATAACTAATCAAATAAAGATAAATGTGATAAATGTAAAATTGTTCGAGGGTCGGTCGGTAATTTCTTCTAGCTCCCATACAAGCCTTCGGCAATATTCATTTTAAAGCTCATCAATTTCATATAAATATAAGTATCAAAATAATGTACTGCACAGTTAAGAAAAAATAGGAAAATTAAATTGTACGAGGATCGTTTATTAATTTTTCGTAACTACTATTTATAAACAACATTATGGTGTATGGTATAACATAATCCGGCATGACCGACTACAACATTTATACTTGTTTTTGAAATCGTTTTGTTAGATTAGTTATTTTGTTATGAGAATTACTCCTGGGGCGTATGATTGATTTCTAATAGAAAATTATCAAGTAAACGTTAGAGTTTTATTGATTCATATGTTGACAATGAAAATAGTTTTACAATTAATTAAAAAGTTATTATTATTAATTAGTTAATGAAATAACTAAAAATTACTATTTTATAGTTATTAGTTTGAAAGTGTTATGAGAAAAAGAGTTATGGGAATAATTATCATAATCGTTTATTTCAATTAAATGTAAAAGTTTCTAAAATGTAATTAAATTAATTGAAAGTTAAAAATGGAAATCTAAAAAAATAAAGTTAAAATATTAAATTGAAATTAAAGAAAATTAGCTATTTGAATATAAAAATATATTAGTAAATGGAGTGCGGGTTAATAAATCTTAACACTTCTTTTGAACTTCAATTCAATATTATGGGAT
Source organism: Cochliomyia hominivorax (assembly GCA_004302925.2). Taxonomy (NCBI): domain Eukaryota; kingdom Metazoa; phylum Arthropoda; class Insecta; order Diptera; family Calliphoridae; genus Cochliomyia; species Cochliomyia hominivorax. Next base: position 34,356,033 of record PYHX02000495.1, on the reverse strand, counting down.
GACCCTCGTTAAATTTTCGAAATCAATTTTAGCACATAATTGTCTTAATTGAACCAGCCATTATCAAAGTATTTTTGCAATAAAACGTTATTCAATGTGAATATTTTTAGAAATTGTTTACCGATCCTCGTAGCAAAAAAAAAAAATGAGAAAATGAGAAAATCAATTTTTTATAGAAAATTAAAGTTTTTATCAAAAATTTATATTTTTTATAAAAATGTAAAGTTTAAATATAAAATATTTGTATTAAAATTGAAAGCAGGACAGATGCACGGACGTCAGCAAATCACAAGTTTTAAGATTTTTCATAATATTTTTCGAATTTAAATGAATAAATTTAGTTTTAAATTTAATGTTATTAATTAATTTGAGAAATTGTAATGTTTTATCGAACTGCGAGGAAAATGCTTAAAAATGTCTAAAATTTTCTTTAATAAAAATATTCACATGGACAAAAGGACGGACGGACTGACATGCATTGCAGTATAAAAAACTATTATCTTTAATGACTTTTTATTAACTAAATTACTTTATATTGACTGTAAATTTTACTTTTATTAAAATTTTAATAAATTTTATAATAAAACATATAGAGAAAACTTCAATTAACTTAAAACACTCTATTAATTTTTATTACAATATTTTTTTTTTTTATATAAAAATTATCTTTTGTAAACTTTATCATTTTTACATTTAATTAATTTTTAATAAAATTTCAAACAAATTTTATTCTTTTGATTTTTTCACAAAATCAAACATCTGACAAAACCTTTTCTCTATAGAAATAATAATTTTTTTAGTCATTTTGTTAAGGACTTTTTTTAAATTGAGTTAAATTTTTTTACAAAAATATCATTTTTAAAAGTACATTGCTCACTTTGTCTATTAAAAAAATATTAACTTTTATTGTAATTTATTTTTATACCCTACACCACCACAAGTGACGAGGGGGGTATGTTAACTTTGTCATTCCGTGTGTAATACTTAGAAGGAATTATTTCAGCCCCATAATGCATATATTTATTCATTAGTAAAATCATCCACAATAATTGATAGATTTGAATAAAAATTGGCCTGAGAATTTTTATTGTCCTGAGAAGTTTCCTCTTTAAATTGTATACGTACGTGAGTGTATGTGTAAGTGTGAATGTATAAAACCTAACGTATTTAATTCACAAGCATTTGTGGTGGAGAGTATTGAAGATTCGGCATAGTCGAATAAAATATTCTTACTTGTTTAATTCTCTGCCATTCACCTCCTCTCCCCCAGGAAAACTCGTTCTTCTAATTTAAATATAAAATAATATTTTTACTCAATGTATTTTTTAGTTTTTTTTTTTTTTTTTTTAACTGTTTTTGTTGTAAAATATTGAAATTGTATAAAATTTATGTTATTGTATCAAGTAAAAGTTTGTATATTTATTTTTTTAGTGTCAATATAAAAATAAAATATATTTCGATTCAGAAAAAAAAATTATTCAGTATTGCAAAAATATAACCATATTTTTTATATATATTTTTTTCAGAGCTGCCTTTAAAATAACACTATAGACCATTTCAAATTTAGGTTGATTAATAAAAAGAATTGTGTTTTTTTATACAGATTTTTAATTTTATTGTATATCCGATATGACCAGTAATGGATGTTGGTGTGTAAAGTTTATTATTCCATATGTTATATTAGTAGGGAAATATTGAAGGCATTTTGAAATTAAAGACTACAAAGATATTATAAAAATATTTTCTGGATTTTGCTACAGACTCTCAAATTGATTCCATAATGAGGCAAACCTATTTATCTGTGCACAACAAATTTCTTCAACAACGCTTTGTGTCCCATACAAAAGTTTAGAAAAGCCTCTCTGTATTCCACTGAAAATATACTGAGTTTTCTTTACAAAACTTTCTTTGTTTTTTGAACAAAAACCATCTGACTTTATTTAACATCTTTCTGAAGTTTTGGTAGAAAACCTTATGAGCTTTTTTCTAAAAACAATCAGAATTTTCTCTGGAAAAACTTCTTAGAAAATCTCCTAAGATTTATCTAGAAAACCTGAGAGAATTTTCTTCAATTTCTATAGAAAACTGTGTCAGAATTTTGCAGAAAATCAACTCCGATTTCTATTATAAATTTGCCCCCGATTTCTATAGAAAATTTCCTCCTCTTAACATATAAACTGGTTTCCGATTTTTAAATTAAATTACAGAAAATTGTCTTCGATTTCTATGGAAAATCGCCCTCAATTGCTATAGAAATTCGCCTTCAATTGCTATAGAAATTCGAGTCCAATTTCTATAGAAATTCGAGTCCAATTTTTATAGAAATTCGAGTCCAATTTCTATAGAAATTCGAGTCCAATTTCTATAGAAATTCGAGTCCAATTTCTATAGAAATTCGAGTCCAATTTCTATAGAAATTCGAGTCCAATTTCTATAGAAATTCGAGTCCAATTTCTATAGAAATTCGAGTCCAATTTCTATAGAAATTCGAGTCCAATTTCTATAGAAATTCGAGTCCAATTTCTATAGAAATTCGAGTCCAATTTCTATTGAAATTCGAGTCCAGTTTTTATATAAATTTCTATAGAAATTCGCTTCCAATTTCTATCGAAATTCGCTTCCAATTTCTATCGAAATTCGAGTCCAATTTCTATAGAAATTCGCTTCCAGATTCTATAGAAATTTGCCTCTATTTTGTTTTGAAAATTTCAATCTGATCTGTATCCGATTTATATATTCTTATATTTATATTCTGCGGTTTCTCTCAAAAATTGGCTTCGACTTTCATTAAAAATTGTGACAGATTTCTGCAGGTATTCGCCACCAATCTCTGTAGAAAATGAACTGTTATTTTTTCCTCCAGTTTCTATAGGGAATCTCATTTAATTGAATTAATTTCTATAGGAAATTCTAGAAAATTCTAATTCTTGTGGGAAATAGTTCCAAATTTATCTTTAATTTCTTCACTAAAATGTGTCATATCTTTAAAAAAACTGTATCAATAAATATTGAAGTGCATTCAAAAGTCGGTGCTACCGACCATGAAATTCTGATTTCATTATTTTATGAAAATATATATTTTGTTTCAATTGTTATCATTGTATATCTATATATCGATGAATGAATGAATGAATGAATGTAAATAGATATGTATGTATGTGTTTGTGTATGTGCATCATTCATATTTTTGTAGATTTAACTTAATTTTTATTTGTAGGTTTTCAGTTTTTTTTCCCCAAAAATAAAAAGATCATAAAAAATATATACAATTCATATATAAATTTATTTAATTAAATTCCATTTATGGTTGGACAACTTTTCACAAGTAATTTGCAGTTTTAATATGTTGGTTTTGGGTTTTTTTGCGATATTGTTATAAAAAAAATTGTCAATTTATGCAAAATGGCATTATTTGTAGTTTTTCATTTGTATAAAAAAGTGTAAGAAAAAAACTACTTCAACTAAAAAATTAAATGTAATAAAAGATTAATTTATTAAAATATATATTTTTAAAGAAATTATGGTTTCCAGTTTCCTTATTAATGCAAAAATTCGAATATATTTTTATGTATAAAATTGTATGTGTGTATGTCAAATAAAATTCTTTGAGTATTTCTTATAGTCCTGAGGAATTTCACATTTAAACCCAGTACAATCGGTTAAGTATATTAAAAGATATAAACTGATATCTGAGCAGCTTCTAAATTCGAAAGAGGTTCATCCGTGAAGATTTATATTTTTGCTTTAAGATAGAAATTTATTTACGTCATTATTATTTCAAAAATGATTAATATCGGTTCAGTTCTTATGGCTCGTTAAGGGTTTTTTGTTTATTTAAGAAAAGCTTTCACATACATTGTATGTATTTGTGAGTGTATATGTGATTATATACGTTTAAACTATGTGTACACATTTATAGTGAAGGGTTTTGAAGCTTCGGTATAACCGAATAAAAAATTATTACTTGTTATTATATCAAAATCAATCAATTGTCAATTGATTTCCTTTTCCCTCCTAAAAGAAATCAATTTTATTTTAATAAAATTAACTTGCAAACAACAAAAAACAATTGTTGATTTCTTAATCCTCTTAAGAATTTAATAGAAAAATATATTAAATGTAATAAAATATTTCCTGAAAACTTATTTGTTTTTTTATTTTTTTCAAAACAAAAGCAAATCTTACATTAACGTCATTTTCCTTTTTTTTAATTTCATCGCTTTTTTAGCCATTTAAGACCAGATAATGTGCTTTGGTATGTTGTAACCACTGTTTAACCGTTTCTCCAATTTTGTTTTTCCCCTTTTTCCACATTTCTATTTGCAAATGTTGGCAAAAATGCTTTAGAATATTAAACTTTACCATGGGGAAATTTATACAAAATTCTCTTATATTTTATTCCTATTTTTCCGTTGTTGCAACAGTAAATGGAAAAGGAAAAAGCAAACAATTTTTCTTGAAAATATTTCCAATGACTAAAAATATGCGTTTCTAAAATGGGAGTGAAAAAATCGCCAAATTTTATTGAATTTAAAAAAACTACGCAGGAGAGAAGTAAGAGAAAAGTAAAAATTATGAAATTTAAGGGAAATTTTCCAATTTTTAATTTTCTGTAAAAAATATTCTCAACGTATTTTTTGTGAAAAAATAACTATATATGTCACATTATATAAATGCGATTAAAATGGATCACCGGAGAAAGGCGCGTACTGAAATTGGTAAATATTTGCCACAATACTCAAGGTCCTTTAAAAAGTTTGCCAATCACCAAAGGTCTGCCGTGAGACTGTTTGCAATGTTATTAAGTAGAACTTGTCCGCTGTTCAGGTAGATGGAATGGTTCATATGATGTTTCTAAAGCCAAAAACAGGAATCGTTTTTAAAAGGGCTCCCAACATATCCGGTAGGAAAATGGCTCGGTTGGTTCAGAGCTCGTAATATTTAAAACGAAAAGTTAATGCTAATACAGGTTTAACAAGTAAGAATGCTATATTCTGCTATGCCGAACCTTCAAAACCCTCCACTACTAATGCGTATGAATCAAATGCGTTATATGTCGTATATACGCACTCACACAAACATACACAAACGTATACAAAAATTTTATTCTACTTTGTCGATTTATAATTGACAACATTACGAGAGACCTTCGCTAGAAATAAGAGGTTAACATAAATGTATGTATGTTAAGAATTTTTCGATCTCACTATTTACACAAATGTAAAAATTGGAGACAATTTCCCATAGAAATTGGAGACAATTTCCCATAGAAATTGGAGACAATTTCCTATAGAAATTGGAGACAATTTCCTATAGAAATTAAGACAATTTCCTATAGAAATTGGAGCCAATTTCCTATAGAATTGGAGCCAATTTCCTATAGAAATTGGAGACAATTTCCTATAGAAATTGAGACCAATTTCCTATAGAAATTGGAGACAATTTCCTATAGAAATTGGAGACAATTTCCTATAGAAATTGGAGACAATTTCCTATAGAAATTGGAGACAATTTCCTATAGAAATTGGAGACAATTTCCTATAGAAATTGGAGACAATTTCCTATAGAAATTGGAGACAATTTCCTATAGAAATTGGAGACAATTTCCTATAGAAATTGGAGACAATTTCCTATAGAAATTGGAGACAATTTCCTATAGAAATTGGAGACAATTTCCTATAGAAATTGGAGACAATTTCCTATAGAAATTGGAGACAATTTCCTATAGAAATTGGAGACAATTTCCTATAGAATTGGAGACAATTTCCTATAGAAATTGGAGCAATTCCTAAAATGGAGACAATTTCCTATAGAAATTGGAGACAATTTCCTATAGAAATTGGAGACAATTTCCTATAGAAATTGGAGACAATTTCCTATAGAAATTGGAGACAATTTCCTATAGAAATTGGAGACAATTTCCTATAGAAATTGGAGACAATTTCCTATAGAAATTGGAGACAATTTCCTATAGAAATTGAGACAATTTCCTATAGAAATTGGAGACAATTTCCTATAGAAATTGGAGACAATTTCCTATAGAAATTGGAGACAATTTCCTATAGAAATTGGAGACAATTTCCTATAGAAATTGGAGACAATTTCCTATAGAAATTGGAGACAATTTCCTATAGAAATTGGAGACAATTTCCTATAGAAATTGGAGACAATTTCCTATAGAAATTGGAGACAATTTCCTATAGAAATTGGAGACAATTTCCTATAGAAATTGGAGACAATTTCCTATAGAAATTGGAGACAATTTCCTATAGAAATTGGAGACAATTTCCTATAGAAATTGGAGACAATTTCCTATAGAAATTGGAGACAATTTCCTATAGAAATTGGAGACAATTTCCTATAGAAATTGGAGACAATTCCTATAGAATTGGAGACAATTTCCTATAGAAATTGGAGACAATTTCCTATAGAAATTGGAGACAATTTCCTATAGAAATTGGAGACAATTTCCTATAGAAATTGGAGACAATTTCCTATAGAAATTGGAGACAATTTCCTATAGAAATTGGAGACAATTTCCTATAGAAATTGGAGACAATTTCCTATAGAAATTGGAGACAATTTCCTATAGAAATTGGAGACAATTTCCTATAGAATTGGAGACAATTTCCTATAGAAATTGGAGACAATTTCCTATAGAAATTGGAGACCAATTTCCTATAGAAATTGGAGACAATTTCCTATAGAAATTGGAGACAATTTCCTATAGAAATTGGAGACAATTTCCTATAGAAATTGGAGACAATTTCTATAGAATTGGAGACAATTTCCTATAGAAATTGGAGACAATTTCTTATAGAAATTGGAGACAATTTCCTATAGAAATTGGAGACAATTTCTTATAGAAATTGGAGACAATTTCTTATAGAAATTGGAGACAATTGCCTTGATTGGAAATTTAGGAGACAATTTCCTATAGAAATTGGAGACAATTTCCTATAGAAATTGGAGACAATTTCCTATAGAAATTGGAGACAATTTCTTATAGAAATTGGAGACAATTTCCTATAGAATTGGAGACAATTTCTATAGAAATTGGAGACAATTTCCTATAGAAATTGGAGACAATTTCCTATAGAAATTGGAGACAATTTCCTATAGAAATTGGAGACAATTTCCTATAGAAATTGGAGACAATTTCCTATAGAAATTGGAGACAATTTCCTATAGAAATTGGAGACAATTCCTATAGAAATTGGAGACAATTTCCTATAGAAATTGGAGACAATTTCCTATAGAAATTGGAGACAATTTCCTATAGAAATTGGAGACAATTTCTATAAATTGAGAAATTTAAATTGGAGACAATTTCCTATAGAAATTGGAGACAATTTCTTATAGAAATTGGAGACAATTTCTTATAGAAATTGGAGACAATTGCCTGTTGAAATTGGAGACAATTTCCTATAGAAATTGGAGACAATTGCCTGTTGAAATTGGAGACAAATGACTATTGATCCTAATGGAGTCTCAAAATATTATATATAAATTTCTGTATTTGATTCTCAACTAAATGCAAATACTGAACATTCTATGAAGTCATTTATACAGAATTTATTTTAAATAAAATGGCAACAGACATTATGTGGCGAAAAGTACATAATATTGGCATCATGTGATAAAATGAAGAACATTGAAAACGAAAATGAAATGAGGAAATAAACATAAAATTACTAAAGTCTGAGTTAAGATTATTACTCTGGATGCCATTACGGAGATTTCTTAAAACAAATTGGAATTGAGGAAAAAAAATAAATAATAAAATAAAATATAAAGTACCATTTTGTTTATAAAAAAAATTAAAAAGGACTCAAATGCTTGTACGAGGTGCAGCATAAAAAAGATAAGTTAAAAATAAGAAGAACTTTAATTTAATTAAATTAGAATTAATAGAAATAATAATTAAGCATCATTTCCTTAAATTTAAGACTGTCTGGTACTGTTGGCTTTGCCCATGTCCTACTTTAAAAAAAATCAAAGTTAATTTAAATATTTCTCTGCCTGTTACCTTTTATAAAGCATTTTTCACGTTTATCCTTCTCTTCTTTATTATCTCTAGTTGCAATTTGAATTATTTCTTTATTTCTTTGTAATATCGATGTAAGTCGCCTTGAGATAAAATCCCTTTAGATAAATAAATAGAAATAACTTTTATACTGACTTTTCTTACTTTTTTGGCTTTTTTATCTTGTTCTCCTTTCTTCTCTAAAGCTTTTGATGGCAACATTTCCTTTAATTTTGTTAACTTGCGTCACAGGGGTAAAAGTGTACAAAAATATAATCCTTAAGTCAATAGGAACTAACAATGACTAACAAATGCAAAAGATAATCTAAAAAGTAAATTTTTATATCTTGAAGATTGAAAACAGATTTGATTAAAATGTTTATTTAAAAATCTATAAAGAATTTTTTTCAATCAACATAAAAATACGAGAAATGAAAGAATGAACTTTTGTATGGAAAATATGTTTTTTCCATATTATATTTCCATATAAATTGTCAACTACTTTTCTAATGATTTTGAGAAAATTTTCCTTAAAAAAAATTTCCTGCCGAAAACTGAGGTAATTTTGTACAAGAAAAAGGACCTTTTTCAGTAGAGAATAAAAACAATATCTAATAGAAAACTCGAATAGAAATTAAAACTATTCGCTTCTGAGCATTTAGACGGTATTTTTAAAAGGTTATTTTTTAGCAATAATTTAATTTCTCTAAGCAAAACTTTTATTCTATTTATAGAAAATCTTAATAAAAATAGTCCCCCATTTCTAATAAATATAGTTCTGCCTCTATTCGACAAAGAGAGGGCTCTCTATTCCAAAGAAAATAGTAGATATTCTCTATAGAGTATTGTTTTTGTTTCAGATATAAAAGCAAATCCTATAAAAAGTTTTTTATAGAAAATTTTTTAATATATATAACACTCTAATTAATAGAAAATTTTCCCATTTACTTATAGAAAAATATTTTTGTTATTTACGGAATCGATGATAATCTTTTTATAGAAAATCGTGTCTGTTTTCTATAGGATAATCAAGTGTCTAAAGTTAATCATGTGTCTTTCCTAATGAGAATTCGCTCTCTTTTATATTGAAAGAGAGCGAAGAGGAAAATTTCCCTCCTTACTATAGAAAATCTCCTCTCGTTTTCTATACGAAATCTTCTCCCATTTTCTGTACAAAATCTTCTCTCAATTTCTATACAAAATCTTCTCTCTTTTTCATTAAAAATTCTTCCTTAAAAAAAATCATCTCTTTTTTATGAAAAAAATCTTCTCTCTTTTTAAAAGAAATCCCTCTTTTCAGCAAAAAATGAACTCTTCTCCCTTCAAAAATTAGCTTTTTATTCATTGTTAATTCAACTCTCTTTTTTTCGAAAATTCAACTCTTTTTTATGGAAAACCAACTCTAACCTTTTTCTTCCTATAGAGATTCCCTTCCAGCTTTTATGCAAAAACCTGTTTTCTTTTTTAGAGAAATTGTTCTCTCTGTTCTCTATAAAAAATCTCTTTTCGTTTTTTTATACTTTTCTGCTACAATTTTCTCTTCCTATAATTATTTAATTTCAGTAGTCTTCTAAATTCAACAATGATTTTTTGAGTTAGAATCAATGTAACCATGTTGCTATAATTTGCTTCTATTTAGTTTAAGAATCATTCACTTGCATGTGTGAGTTTTGCCAGGAAGTTCTTTTGTAAAATTATAACTGGAGTATCGTTATGCTGCATTGTTTTTCAGCTGCTTATTACAAGAGATATAGAAATAAAATGCTTGTAATAGAATATCTAAATGTATGTTGGTTTCTAAAAAAGTATTTAAAATTAGAAAATGCCAAAAATTTCAAGTTTGGCACACTCTACAAACAAACAACAAAAACCTGCACTCAACCTAAACTCCCTTTACCGAATGTGTATTTACGAGGACAGAATCTAAAGGCATTACGAAATTAAAAAATAACTGCCGTTTCAAAAATGCAATTTCATTATAGGAGTGAAATTAAAAAAATTTTCTTTACTGCCCTCGTTTCTTTCATGCAGGCACTTTTAATACTGCAAATAATAATGAAAATAAAACTTAAATCTAAAGTAAATTTTACTTACACACAACTATATTTCTACATGTTATAAAAGACTAAAACTTTGTTTGATTTTTCAACACACATAATTCACAATTTGCACATCAACCCAGCAGTTTCAGCAAAAAAAAAACTGATATTTATGCATGTGTTTGTATACACTTATACTATTACAGTCATAGTTGTTGAATTAAAGCCACAGCAATATCAACAGCCCAAGAGAGAGAGAGAGAGAGAGAGGAAAATGAGAGTATCTAAGTGTTGTTTAAAAGCTTTAGTAGTTGTAGTACTATGTTTATGTAGTTGTAATAGTAGCGGTAGTCATTGTCGTCATACAATTTTGTTTATAGTGGCACTATAATTTGCAGCAGCTTATTTTCAACACTTTTACATTAAACATCAGCAATTTTTTGTTTCACTTCATCTAGAACAAATTTAATGCAGCCGCATCATCATGGTATTAAATTTAGGTCGTATAACAAAAAAAAAGCGAAAATATTACGAGAGAAATAGAAAATTATACAACAAACCGACTAAAAATGTAAGCAAGTTTTACACAGATAAAAAAGAAACAAATGCAAAAACTTTCGCTTTGGCAAACACAATACAGCAGCAGTTTCCACTGGTAAAAATAATTATAGCAGAAAAATGAAAATCTAAAGAAAAGTGAGAATTTTAACGAGATTTTTTAAAGAAATAAAAGAGAACTAGAACTGAACTAGAAGTGAACTAGAAATGAACTAGAAGTGAACTAGAAGCGAACTAGAAATGAACTAGAAGTGAACTAGAAATGAACTAGAAGTGAACTAGAAATGAACTAGAACTGAAATAGAAATGAAAGAAATCTGTACTAGAACTGAAAGAAATCTGAACTAGAACTGAAGTAGAACCTGGACTAGAACTGAACTAGAACTGAACTAGAACTGAACTAGAACTGAAATAGAAATGAAAGAAATCTGAACTAGAACTGAACTAGAACCTGAACTTGAACCTGTACTAGAACCTGGACTAGAACTGAACTAGAACTGAACTAGAACCTGAACTAGAACCTGAACTAGGACTGAACTAGAAGTGAACTAGAACTGAAATAGAAATGAAAGAAATCTGAACTAGAACTGAACTAGAACTGAACTAGAACCTGAACTTGAACCTGTACTAGAACCTGAACTAGAACCTGAACTAGAACTGAACTAGAACCTGAACTTGAACCTGAACTAGAAATGAACTAGAAGTGAACTAGAAATGAACTAGAAGTGAACTAGAAATGAACTAGAACTGAAATAGAAATGAAAGAAATCTGAACTAGAACTGAACTAGAACTGACTAGAACCTGGACTAGAACTGAACTAGAACTTAACTAGAACCTGAACTAGAACCTGAACTAGAAACTTATCTAGAAACTGAGTTCTAACCTAAACTTGCACCAGGATGATAATTAAAACTGTTACTATTATTTTCAACATTTCCCATTTTAAGCTGAAAGCTACTATTTAAGCATTTTTCTGTTTGCTCACACTTTAAACTAATACTGGGTTAAACAAATAGGAAAAGTATATGAATAGAAAAAAAGATACTTTGTTGAATGGCATATCAGAGAGTCGACGTCCTTTGTTAAGTTTAACAAGATTTAATATACAACACAAACACTCACATTTACTTACTCAGACTATTACAGTTTATACTATAAAACACTAACACACTTTTATACATAAAAACAAAAGGACTTGTTGTATACATTTGCAAAACTCTCTTATACATAATCACATTGACTAGTTATTTGGCTGCCTTAATTTCCTATATTTTTGTACGTGAGTGTGTATTAGTTTATACTTTATATGATTATGTTAAAGAGAATCTGTATGTGTGTTAGTGAGTGTTATTACAATTGTATTATTTTTCTATTAAATTTTATTTATTTTTATTTTTATATTTATTTATAATATAAAAGCAATTTTTTCTATTTTTCTCATTTCCGTTTTAGTTATTAAGCTTTAAGTATTTTCTATGTTAATGCCTTCATAAAATGAAATGAATTTTTATTAAATCGCAAGCAACAGTAACAACAAATACAACAATATTAAAGCGAACAAAAAAAAACGTTTCACATAAAATTCTGAAAGAATAAAAATCTTTCAAAATTGTTGAAGCTCTAAGAAAATTTTGACTAAACAAGTAAGAAAGTTATAGTCGGTCATGCCTGACTTATGTTATGCCCTACACCACAATGTTAGTTATTTGGTAGTTACGAAAAAGTAATAAATGAACCTCGTATAATTTTATTTTCTGCTGTTAATTTTGGTGACACTAACATTTATGTGAAATTTATGCGTTCTAAATGGGGGCTATAAAAATTATGGTCCGAACCTCGATTAATTTTTCACATTAATTTTTGCTTGTATATATCTAAATGTGTCCAATTATTATCACAATATCAACTTATATGTTAGACTTATGCCCTTCAAAGTGAAATTTGAAAGTGGGTTTTGTGTGGGACTTATGAGAAACAATCGTAATATGGAAAAACTCAGAGCAAAATCTTTATTTTCAAATGATCTTTTTTTTACTCTTCTTTAAGGAGATTTGTTCTCGATTTAAGTTTTAGTCTTCATATTTCCGGTTTTTCTCTTCTTTTACCGAGCGATAAAAAATCCTTTTTTTTAATTAAAATTAAGCTCTTTGAAAGATCCGATATTTGGAAGAATAAAAAAAGAGTCAAAACCCGTACTTTGGAAATATTGAACTGCATAATATGGCATATCAATTTAGAATATATAAGACTTATTTCTATCAAATTTCCTTAAAATCGCTTTATATGTAGATCTCTTGGGAGCTTAAAACCTCATTCCGGGAAGACATTTGTATGAGAATTACTTGAAACATTGGACCAAATGTGGCCAATTTCAGTGGGTTATGTCCTTAGATCAAAATAATTACATGTAACAAATTTCATAGAAATATCTCAAAAACTGCCAACTGTAGAGTGTTTACAACGATTACATGGTCAGACGGACATTTTTAAATTGACTCAGAAAGTGATTATGAGTCGAGTTCTGTATGTCATAAACATCAGCACAAACGCATTACACCTCTACCAGCTATGGTGGTGTAGGGTATATATACTTTTGGACTGAATGAGTTTTTGGATTTTTTGATTGCCTAAGGATTGTTTTATTTTTTTCGTTGTTGTGAACATCCTTGAAAGTTTGATGAACATTTCTCTTTAAATGGCGTGTAAGTTTTCTAGTGATTGTAAATCTTTAACTAACTTCCTTTTCGTTTTATTTTTTAAAAAAGGACTTTATTTAAAAAAATATGTTTTGCTCCTTTTCTGGATTTCTATTTAGGTGGCCCATTTCCGTGGGATGTTGATTTTTTATGGAAATTATTTTGTATTTATTTTATTTTTGGTCTTACATTTTTTACGACATTCATTTAGAAATTTTCAGTCGCTTAAGCTTTTAAATCTTTTGTTTCTTATGGCGATTTGGTATTAAATTTGATAAGCAGCCTCATAAAAAAAATATTCCTCTCAATTTGAAAATATATATTTTTTTTAGAAAGTTTTAGATTTTTATTAAAATTAAGAAGATATAAAAAAATCACAATTTACATTTGATATTAAAGTTAAAAACGAAATAGCAGAGTTATTACATCTTTAAATTATTTAATATGATTTCTTTAATTTATATATTAAAAGAATTAATGTGTTCTTATATTTCAAACAATCATCAATCATACACCTACATATACAGTCTCCATCTCCTTTATGTTGTGAATAACAGAAACAGAAAATCGAAAATCAAATTAAATTCTCTGCTTCTATTTACTTCAGACCACCTTTTTATGATTCTCTTCCATCCCTCCCTCTAAAGCTCATTATCTATTCAGTGAATTTACCCATAGATAAATCAATTATACCAACACCAATGAAGAAAAATCCGATTACAATTAATAATTTAATTAATATAAACAACAATAATATTATATGAATACACATACCACATTTATATCTAAACACTTGAGTTGTTGATCTCTAGAGAATCGATTCCTATTTTTTTTTTAATTTTATATTAAAATATATCAAAATATATTGAAATACATACAGGTATTTAAACAACCGCCCATTACCTACACACGCACACATATATATTTTTGGAAATAGATGAGGATGAGGGTGTAGTTGTTTGTATATTTATGCATTCAAAGGTTTCAAATATTCTATTCACTCCTCCTCCATTGTCTTGATTTATATCTTGTATCATAAATATTTGTTAGTAATTTATTATACACCAATTGATTGTTATTCAAAATGGAGAAAATACCTTTGGATGCATAGGAATAACGGTAGGTGGGTGTCTAAAGGTAGGAAGATAACCCAACATACCATTTAGAGATCAAAATGTAATACAAGTTTAAAATAAGCTTATGAGAAAAGTGAATATTAAGACGTTAAATTTCTTAACTCTTTAGATGCAGCTCTATCAACTGGAATTACAGAGAATCAATTTATTTAAGATACTCGAACTTTTTTTGTAGTACATAAAATATATAAAAACCTAAAAGTATGCCAGGGTTACTAAGCATTTTTAAAATGCTTACGAAAATATTGATACAAATAAGCTTTTCTACACAATACTTAATTTAATATTATATTTGTAAGCTTATTCTACAATTACAATAATAAGCTTACGTTTCGATTTTTCTAAAATTGCTACTTAAGCTTAAGGCTTAATCTTATTCTCAAGACATTTGGTATGCTGGGAAGCTTTTTCTCAAGTGCTAGTATTTTGAGCAATATAAGAAGAAATCAAGAACTAAAACCACCACGTTCACTTTAGCTTGAGTTCAGATTTTTTCCAGGCTTTTGCTAGTTCTGCAAAGTTATGGTTGTGATAAGCATAATCGAGTTATATATTATTATCGCTTCGCCATAATATTTTCAAATAAACCAATATTTTCTTATCACCACAAAATATTTTTGTGAAACAAAAAAATATAGTTGTGGTGCACCAAAGTATGGTTATCAGATAACCATATTACTGAATTTTTATGTACGTTAGATAAATTATTTCTTAAATTTCTCATAAATATCGGATTTAATGTTAATATATTTATATATCATTAAACGTGTGGATGTTAAAGTTTTCACTGGATGGAAATGCCGAATATTTAAATTTTCTCAATATATAATGTTATTGTTATTTATTTATTATTTTTAAAATTAGTTTTGTCGACATTTCCAAAATTTGTATGTTTAAAAAATAATTGAAAATAATATTTTGGTCTAATAACAATTGTTTTATTGCAACTGAATATTTTTCAATAAGAAAATTTTGATCAGTACAATATATATTTTTAAACATATTTCGGCAAACATATTATTGTTTATTTATTGACTATAATTTTATTGCGTCCATACCCGACATGTTCGCAATAATAACAAATGACTGACACGAAAATAGAAGTGTTGGTGCGAACATATTGGTAACATGACTTTGCTCTTCTATTTATGTGTTGATTCAGTCTTTTTTCTAGTTTTATTCTTCACCTTTTTAACTTCTAGTTCTAATTCAAGTTCCAATTCAGTATAAGTTCAAATTCTGGTTATGTTCTACTTGAGGTTCTAATTCAGATTCTAACTCAAATTTCAGTTCTAATTCTAGCAAAGGTTTCAGTTTTAGTTTAGTTCTAGTTCAATTCTAGTTTAGTTCTAGCACAGTTCTAGTTCAATTCAAGTTCAGTTCAATTTCTAGTTCAGTTCAAGTTCAGTTGTACTGAATTAGTTCAGTTGTAATTCAGTTCTAGTTCAGTTGTACTTCAGTTCTGGTTCAGTTGTACTTCAGTTCTAGTTCAGTTTCAGTTCAGTTCAAGTTCAGTTCTAGTTCAGTTCTAGTTCAATTGTATTTCAGTTCTTGTTTAGTTTAGTTCCAGATCAACTCTATTTGAGTTCAAGTTCAGTTGTACTTCAGTTCTGGTTCAGTTGTACTTCAGTTCTAGTTCAGTTCTAGTTCAGTTCTAGTTCAGTTCTAGTTCAATTGTACTTCAGTTCCTGTTCAGTTCTGGTTCAATTATAGTTCAATTCCAGTTCAGTTCCAGTTCAGTTTTAGTTCATTTCAACTTCAGTTCTAGTTAAAATTCATTTTCAACTTTTAGTTAGAATATAATACATTTTATAATTAAATCTTCACTAAATTAAAATTTCTCTTAAAATTCGAACACACAAAATAGAGCCACTGAATTTCATCCTTATTTTGTCAATAATTCATTCCTCAATAAATAACTTCTTTGGCAAACAAAATCACACCAATTTGTTAACAACACCCTCTTCGTTGCCTTCTCTCACTTTCTATCACACATGTCTCAAGATATAATTAATGTAATTATAATGATAGTTTTTCGTTGGATTTATATTTTTTTCTTAATATATATTTTCCTTGGCATCCTTAATAACAAAATGGTTTTATTCTTCTTCTTTCCTTGTTTCTCTATGACGCATTTGGATTATAAAGTAAAAGTTGTTGAAGCTAAAAATACTTTATAGCTAAATTATTTGAACGTTAAACAATGATATAAAATATTCCGGGTTAGATAATTTTTTGAAAATGATGTCTGGAGGGAAGACATGTGTGTTTAGGTTGTAGGTGTGTGCTACACTTAAAAAAGTATTAAAATATGAAGAGTGAAAGAGAAGTAAAGAATGAGCTTTAATACCAGCTTTTAGTTATTTATTATAAAAAATTATTTAAGAATTTGTTCATTATAATTTTTCGTTGATGAAAATGTTGTTGCTAACATTGTGGGTTTTTTGTCAGCAACCGATATTGCCCTTATTATAAACTGTCATGTTTATTACATGTTCATGTCATACAAGAGAGTGTTTATGTGTGTGTGTGTATTTGTGTCATAGAAGTGAGTTTATGTAGTTGTTTTATTAATCCTTTTTTTGACATGTAAAATAAAAAAATGTTCAGTTATATTTTATCTTTAAAAAACGTGCTTAAATTTTATTACCGCTTTTGCCTTTTTATACAAATACATATGTCATATGTGAGTGTGTGTACAAGTGAGGTTTTTAAATCCTTTTATTTATACCCGCTTTGCTTAATAATCTGGGGTAATAATGATGACGCGACATAATCAATATTTTGCCAAACATTGTGGTTTAGATAAATTTCTATTCATTGTGCGCTTTTCCATATGTTTAAATATATGTGTGTATGTGTAACCCTAAATGTATGCAATATTATTTTGTTGAACTTTTTCTGTTTGAAAAATTTATAATCCTGTTTTTAAGCCTTTAAAGCTCTTTCTCTTTTTCATATAAAATGACTTAACAAAACATGACATTCAAATTTAATTGAGCGTATTTTAATTAATTTTCTCTTATTTTTTGAAAGCGATTTAAACTTAAAGCCACAAAGTCGGTTTAAGGATTTTTTATTTTTAAATATACTTTTTGCCTTAAGAAACTTCTCTTTAATATTAATTTAAGACCTCAAATTAATATAAACAATTTGATTGTATTTTTCTTATATTTTTATTATTTTGTTTTTTTTTTGCAGGTGAGTGAAGTTCATTTTTCAACACCAACCGGAAATAAAATCCTCATTAACCATATGTTTGTTTGTAACTTAATCATTATAATAACAAAGAGAGGGAGAAAAAGAGAGAGAGAGTATAAAAGTAAAATAGCCTAAAGGTGAGTTTCTAATATCAAAGTTTTTTTTTTTTTGGTTTAGGAGCTTAAGCCTCCTTTTATAGGTTTTATATATATTTGATATACAAAAATAAAAACAATCGTTGTGTGTATTAACTGTCAACCCATATCAGTGTCAAAAACAAAGCTCTCTGAAATAAAGTAGTTGAAATATTATTTAAGGTAGAATTACAAAAAAAAACCCGTATAAATGAAATGTTATTATACACTTATTTAACACCATTTTGTTAACAATTATAAATGTGTTAATTAAACACAATCAACAATTTCAAACAAAACATTTTGTTAAATTACAAATAAAAGTCAAAAGGAGAAAAAAACATTATTGTAAAGAATTAAATATGTTGCAAAAGGTTAAAGACCTTTTTATCTCAAAGAAAAAAATAAAAAACGTGTTGACAGTCATATTTTTAGGTGACTTTAACAAGGTGCTAAAAGGAAGTGAATATAATGAATTGTATTAAATTCTTTAGGGGGAAGTATAACGCTTCATAAAATATAAAAATTTAATAAGAAAAGCTTTTTTTAATGACACATTTTTAAGGCTAAAAAACTTTCAATTAATTAAAACTTAAAAAAAAATTCTCTAAAATTTCAATGAAATTGATCAGATTAAACTTCATGCTAAAAGCTTTTCAAAAGCTTTATTCAAACACAATTTATATATTCAAAGTTGTCTATAAATTTCCCGCAAAAATCAAAATCATTTAAACTTTTCTGGCTTAAAATTTTTAAAATTAAATTTCTAAACAAATAATTTAAAATAAATAAATTTATAAAAACTTAAAAGAGCTTTCTTAAAAAAGAAAGCTTTTTAATGCTTATTGGTGACACAATATTATATTGAAAACTTCTAATTTATTTAAACTAAAAACAGTCTGCAATATATTTTCAATCATATTGTTTAGCTAAAAAGCTTTTCAAAAGCTCCAGCTTAAAAGCTTAAATATCGAAAGTTTAAATTAAAGATTTGCCTAATGTTCGCAAACTATTTAAAAACTATTCTCTAAAAGGAAAAGAATAAATGATTTTTAAAACTATTTTTCAAGAACTTTAAAAGTAAAAAAGCTTTTTTTTCAAAAGTTAACTTTTGGAAACGGTATATAAAATCATTGAAATGAATGAATATTTATTAAACGCTTTTAAAGGCCTCGACAAAAATAGCTTCATCTATTATAATGAAAAGTTGAAACTAAATAAAATAATAAAAAGCTTTTTAAGATGAAAGAAAATTTCCTAAAACTATATCTGAAAGCTTCTTAACAAAAAAATTTCATTTGAATGTAACTTTATTAAAAAGAAGATTTTTTACCCAATTTAAAATTAAAGATTTTTCAAAACTGTTTTTTTAAAGCTCAAGAAAATATTCATAAGCTTTTTTTTTGAAAAAGTTATTTAAAAAACATTTCGAAATAATAACATTTTAATACAAAATAACTGCATAATATGAAAAGGCTTTTTATAGCAAGTTTTCTTTATTTGCCAGCTTTAAGAAGTGATAATATAAAAGCTTTACTTTTCAAATAAATTTTTAGAACTTAAAAGCACTTTACAATCGTTTTTCTCATAAAATTAATAAATTTATTAAAAATAGTTTAATGCTTCAAAAGCTTTATATTGCAGCCATTTAGCTTTTAAGGCTGTAAATACTTGTCTATAACAAACCCAAAAAGACTAAATAAACTGACACAAAACTGAACAATAAATATCCAATATTGAGGTCTTATGCTATTGAGGCCTTATGCTACTGGTAGGAACAAATAAAAAATATGTATAAAAAGCTTTAAAATTCAAATCGCTTTAAATAGTGTTAAGCTTTATATGAAAAATATACTGTCCAAACTAATACATTCACCTGAAAAAGACATATTTGTTTTACCTGAAGCTTAAAACCATTTAGATTTAAACACATAATCCTTAAAACTTCTTGTAGATTATTATAATGAACAGTTATGTTATTTTTCAATATTATGTTTTTCAAGAAAAAGCTTTTTCAGAATATTTTCGTCATAAAAACAAAAAAAGCTTTAGCAAAATATTTTATTTATAAGTGGAAAAAACCTCTTACTATTATTTTTGAAGGAATTCGAAAATATTTAAAATAATATTTTATGCAGTTTTTTATTCTTTTCATATATTTATATATTTTGGGTGAAAGCTCTTATTGAATTTTGTCTAGAATATTCTGAAATATTTGAAAGTTTATGCTGATATACATTTTAAAGCTTCTAATTTATAATTATAATTTTTTAACAAGTTATTTTTGAAAACTTTTTATAAAAGGACTCAAAAAAGATGAAAAATATTTAACAGGAAATAATTTGAAAAAGCTTTCTAAAAGTGTACTTCACAAAATTTCTGCATTTATCTTTATTTTTAGCAACTTTTGCAAGAAACATTTTTAAACTTTAACTTTAAATTTTGTATGTCAAACTAAAAGTTCTTCTTTTACCACAAAAGCTTTTTATTTAGATTAGTTTTATATATAAAACTAAATGTAAAATGTTTTTGTATAAACTTGATGGAGTTATTTTCTTAAAAAATCTATTCAGGTTAATAACACAAATTTTGTTGTAGTTTATTTTATTGCCAGAGAAGAGCTTTCCCTAACTTAAAGTGTGAGTCCTTAAAACTCCTTTAGAAATTATAGTTAAAACAAATTTTGTCTCAAGTCTCTGCATTCATCGTTATTACAAATTCCATAAGAAATGCTGTAATCCTCATCATCGTTTTGGCTATATGTCCCTAATACAAGAACCTATATTCCTTATAATTTTTATATGTTTCTTTGTAAAAAGTCTTAATATTCAAACAAAAACAATACACCAGGTGAAAATTATCAAAAAAAAAAAAAAAAAAAAAATCGACAAAACAAACACAAACAAAAGAAATTCTTATAAATTTTAAAACTAAACACAAACACAATAAACGAATGAATTTCAGTCAAGAAAAAACATTTATTAACGGGTCTCAGAGGACAATAAGGACTAAAAAATGGGAATAAAATGTTTTGGAGTTAAAAAAAACAAAAACACAGACAAATTAACAACTTTTTAACAATAAAATAAATTTGAAAAATGTTTGTTTACAATTTTTTATACCCTCCACCATCGCAAGTAGTGAAGAGGGTATATTTTGTCATTCTGTGTGTAACGCTAAGAAGGAATCATCTCAGACTTCAAAATGTATATATATTCCTGCATCAAATTAAAATCTGAGTCGGTTTATCTGTGTCCATTTGTCTGTCTGTCCGTCTGCAGCTTCAGCAGCTGGATGTTTTTGAAAAAATTATAAACTTTAAAAAAAATCGTTTATTATACATTTAAAATTTTTGAGACATTTTTACTAACAGTCCATTTAAAGGACTCTTTTATTAATGAACGGTTTTTGAGAAATTTTTCTATATTAAGAAATTTTATAGAAAATGTTATTTATTAAGGAAATTTATAGAAAATTTTGAAAATTTTCTTTATTAAGAAATTTTATAGAAAATTTTCTCTATAAAGAAATTTTATAGAAAATTTTCTCTATAAAGAAATTTTATAGAAAATTTAGAAAATTTTCTTTATTAAGAAATTTTATAGAAAATTTTCTTTATTAAGAAATTTTATAGAACAATTTCTCTATTAAGAAATTTTATACAAAAATTTTCTCTATTAAGAAATTTTATACAAAAATTTTCTCTATTAAGAAATTTTATACAAAAATTTTCTCTATTAAGAAATTTTATACAAAAATTTTCTCTATTAAGAAATTTTCTCTATTAAAAATTTTCTCTATTAAGAAATTTTATAGAAAATTTAGAAATTTTATAGAAAATTTTTTTATTAACAAATTTTATAAAAAATTTTCTTTATTAACAAATTTTATAGAAAATGTTCTTTATTAACAAATTTTCTAGAAAATGTTCTTTATTAAGAAATTTTATAGAAAATTTTCTTCATTAAGAAATTTTATAGAAAATTTTCTTCATTAAGAAATTTTATAGAAAATTTTCTTCATTAAGAAATTTTATAGAAAATTTTCTTCATTAAGAAAATTTATAGAAAATTTTCTCTATTAAGAAATTTTATAGAACATTTTCTCTATTAAGGAATTTTATACAAAAATTTTCTCTACTAAGAAATTTTATACAAAATGTTCTCTATTAAGAAATTTTATACAAAAATGTTCTCTATTAAGAAATTTTATACAAAAATTTTCTCTATTAAGAAATTTTATAGAAAATTTTCTTTATTAAGAAATTTTATAGAAAATTTCTTTTATTACGAAATTTTATAGAAAATTTTTTTTATTACGAAATTTTATAAAAAAATTTTCTTTATTAAGAAATTTTATAGAAAATTTTCTTTATTAAGAAATTTTACAGAAAATTTTCTTTATTAAGAAATTTTATAGAAAATTTTCTGTATTAAGAAATTTTATAGAAAATTTTCTCTATTAAGAAATTTTATAGAAAATTTTTCTATTAAGAAATTTTATAGAAAATTTTCTCTATTAAGAAATTTTATAGAAAATTTTCTCTATTAAGAAATTTTATAGAAAATTTTCTCTATTAAGAAATTTTATAGAAAATTTTCTCTATTAAGAAATTTTATAGAAAATTTTCTCTATTAAGAAATTTTATAGAAAATTTTCTTTATTAAGAAATTTTATAGAAAATTTTCTTTATTAAGAAATTTTATAGAAAATTTTCTCTATTAAGAAATTTTATAGAAAATTTTCTTTATTAAGAAATTTTATAGAAAATTTTCTCTATTAAGAAATTTTATAGAAAATTTTCTCTATTAAGAAATTTTATAGAAAATTTTCTCTATTAAGAAATTTATAGAAAATTTTCTCTATTAAGAAATTTTATAGAAATTTTCTCTATTAAGAAATTTTATAGAAAATTTTCTCTATTAAGAAATTTTATAGAAAATTTTCTCTATTAAGAAATTTTATAGAAAATTTTCTCTATTAAGAAATTTTATAGAAAATTTTCTCTATTAAGAAATTTTATAGAAAATTTTCTCTATTAAGAAATTTTATAGAAAATTTTCTCTATTAAGAAATTTTATAGAAAATTTTCTCTATTAAGAAATTTTATAGAAAATTTTCTCTATTAAGAAATTTTATAGAAAATTTTCTCTATTAAGAAATTTTATAGAAAATTTTCTCTATTAAGAAATTTTATAGAAAATTTTCTCTATTAAGAAATTTTATAGAAAATTTTCTCTATTAAGAAATTTTATAGAAATTTTCTCTATTAAGAAATTTTATAGAAAATTTTCTCTATTAAGAAATTTTATAGAAAATTTTCTCTATTAAGAAATTTTATAGAAAATTTTCTCTATTAAGAAATTTTATAGAAAATTTTCTCTATTAAGAAATTTTATAGAAAATTTTCTCTATTAAGAAATTTTATAGAAAATTTTCTCTATTAAGAAATTTTATAGAAAATTTTCTCTATTAAGAAATTTTATAGAAAATTTTCTCTATTAAGAAATTTTATAGAAAATTTTCTCTATTAAGAAATTTTATAGAAAATTTTCTCTATTAAGAAATTTTATAGAAAATTTTCTCTATTAAGAAATTTTATAGAAAATTTTCTCTATTAAGAAATTTATAGAAAATTTTCTCTATTAAGAAATTTTATAGAAAATTTTCTCTATTAAGAAATTTTATAGAAAATTTTCTCTATTAAGAAATTTTATAGAAAATTTTCTCTATTAAGAAATTTTATAGAAAATTTTCTCTATTAAGAAATTTTATAGAAAATTTTCTCTATTAAGAAATTTTATAGAAAATTTTCTCTATTAAGAAATTTTATAGAAAATTTTCTCTATTAAGAAATTTTATAGAAAATTTTCTCTATTAAGAAATTTTATAGAAAATTTTCTCTATTAAGAAATTTTATAGAAAATTTTCTCTATTAAGAAATTTTATAGAAAATTTTCTCTATTAAGAAATTTTATAGAAAATTTTCTCTATTAAGAAATTTTATAGAAAATTTTCTCTATTAAGAAATTTTATAGAAAATTTTCTCTATTAAGAAATTTTATAGAAAATTTTCTCTATTAAGAAATTTTATAGAAAATTTTCTCTATTAAGAAATTTTATAGAAAATTTTCTCTATTAAGAAATTTTATAGAAAATTTTCTCTATTAAGACATTTTATAGAAAATTTTCTCTATTAAGACATTTTATAGAAAATTTTCTCTATTAAGACATTTTATAGAAAATTTTCTCTATTAAGACATTTTATAGAAAATTTTCTCTATTAAGAAATTTTATAGAAAATTTTCTCTATTAAGACATTTTATAGAAAATTTTCTCTATTAAGACATTTTATAGAAAATTTTCTCTATTAAGACATTTTATAGAAAATTTTCTTTATTAAGGAAATTTATTGAAAAATTGTGTGAGTGTGTATTACAAAAAATGACGTATTTACTTCACACGTATTGGTGGTGTAGGGTATTGAAGATTCGGCATAGTCGAATAAAGCATTCTTACCTGTTTTATTTTCAACAAAAAAGTTTTTGTTGTATAAAAGAAAAAACAAAAGAAAATAATTTTTATGTTTACATTTTAATTTATGGCCTTAATGTTTGTAGCAAAATATTTGAATACAAATACAAATACATTTTAAGCAAATACCAATTTATCAAAAACAACAACAGCAACATTTGAATATAAAAATGTTAATAAAGTATCAACAAATTTCTTAAGCCTTTTTAAGCAGAAACAACAACAAGAACAATATGGAATAAATAAGAAAAACGTTTAAGTGGAAGAATACAAACAAACAAACAAACAAATAAAACAGTTAAAATAATTATAATTTGTGTGTTGAAAAAGTCTTTTAGCCAAAAACGAAAAAAAAAAACATCATCAGCAAATAACGATCAAAACAATAAATTATGATGAACAAAAACCTGCTAAAATATTACAAACATTTTATAATGAAAGCAACAACTATAACAACAAAATCTAAGAAAAACTCTTATACAAATTATACTTTATTATTTCCCCTTTTTACGTTTCCTTTTTCGGAATTTTTATTTTGATTTGAGAATTTTTCTCTTTTTCTTAGACTTTTGCTTTAGGAAAAGCCATTGAAAATATTGTCTGGTCTTGGTTAATGTTTAGCGAATAGAAAGTTTGAAAAAAGGATAAGAAATTTCGCAATAAAATTAACCTTTTAAGGCCACACAAATTTCAGTTCAGTTCTAGTTCAGTTTTTATTTTTGTTTTAATGTTTCCAAATTAAATCTTAATTTAAGAATATTTCCAAAAAAATGTTCGAGTATCTTATCCCCATCAAAAAGCTCTCTGCATTGTTGAGAAATAACAATTAATTAAAATTGATTTATTGTTATTAACGTCCGGCTTAAGGGGTTAAAAATTGTTATATTTATGGTTATGTTTTCCCATAAAAATAACCTGTTATATCGTTTGCTTAATTTCTGAAAAAAGCATTAAGCAAAACTTAATTTTCTTTAAAGTTTTTGTAATTTCTTATAGTTTTTCCTTTTTAAAATAAAAACTCAATGAAAACCTACAACGTGTAACTAAAAAAACTAATTTTCCTCCTTTTTTACCTTCTTTATTTTCTTTCATTTTCTATTTCTCTTTTAAACGAACAATAATATTATCTCTTAAAGCTTAATAGCGGCTGCTGCTACAGAAGCTAGGAAAGTTATTTATAGAAGAAAAGCTAAAACCAAAAACATTTTGTTTGAAAATTTGTTTTAGGAAATAAAACGATATGGCTTCCTCCTGAGTTTAATACTAAATGTCCTATTTTAGCTTAAGATAAACTCTTTCTACCTTTATGCGTACGAAACAAGGAGAAAAAGAGAAAAAGGCTAAAATAAACCATTAAAGTAAAAGGAAAACCTAAAAGTGTTTGTTGTTATTTATTAGAAATTACTATTTTAAAAGTTTCTATTATCTTAAATAATTTGTCTGATATTCTATGTATTCAGTAGAGAGAAAAGGAGAGAGAGTGAGTTTAAAGGATGAATGTGCGGGTTTTATTAGATTTATACTTGAAGAGGAAAGGGGAATAATTAAAAACTTAAATATTTTTTTAAGAGAAAATTTTTTTAAAAGTTTTTAAGGATTTCAAAAAAAAAAAAAAAAATTATATTTTTAAATAATGAAATTTTTAGAAAATTTTCCCTTATGAGGAAAATTATAGAAAATTTTCTCTTTTAAGGAAGTTTCTAGAAATTTTTCTCTTTTAAGGAAATTTCTAGAAAATTTTCTCTTTTAAGGAAATTTCTAGAAAATTTTCTCTTTTAAGGAAATTTCTAGAAAATTTTCTCTTTTAAGGAAATTTATGGAAAATTTTCTCTTATAAGGAAATTTATAGAAAATTCCCTCTTATAAGGAAATTTGTAGAAAATTTTCTCTTAAAGCGAAATTTATAGAAAATTTTCTCTTAAAGCGAATTTTGTAGAATATTTTCTCTTATAAGGAAATTTATAGAAAATATTCTCTAATAAGGAAATTTATAGAAAAGTTTCCTTAAAAGAAAATTTCTAGAAAATTTTCTCTTATATGGAAATTTCTAGAAAATTTTCTCTTTTAAGGAAATTTATAAAAAATTTTCTCTTTTAAGGAAATTAATAGAAAATTTTCTCTTTTAAGGAAATTTATAGAAAATTTTCTCTTTTAAGGAAATTTATAGAAAATTTTCTCTTATAAGGAAATTTATAGAAAAGTTTCTCTTAAAAGGAAATTAATAGAAAATTTTATTTTTTAAACAAATTTATAGAAAATTTTCTCTTTTAAGGAAATTTAGGGAAAATTTTCTCTTATAAGGAAATTTATAGAAAATTTTCTCTTATAAGGAAATTTATAGAAAATTTTCTCTTATAAGGAAATTTATAGAAAACTTCCTCTTATAAGGAAATTTACAGAAAATTTTCTCTTATAAGGAAATTTATAGAAAATTTCCTCTTATAAGGAAATTTATAGAAAATTTCCTTTTATAAGGAAATTTATAGAAAATTTCCTCTTATAAGGAAATTTATAGAAAATTTCCTTTTATAAGGAAATTTATAGAAAATTTCCTCTTATAAGGAAATTTATAGAAAATTTCCTTTTATAAGGAAATTTATAGAAAATTTCCTCTTATAAGGAAATTTATAGAAAATTTTCTCTTAAAAGAAAATTTATAGAAAATTTTCTCTTATGAGGAAATGTCTAGAAATTCTTATAAGTAAACTTCAATAAAATTTTCTCTTACACGGAAATATCAAGAAAATTTTCTCTTATAAGGAAATTTCAAGAAAATTTTCTTTTATAAGGAAATTTATAAAAATTTTTCTCTTGTAAGCAAAGTTATAAAAAAATCTTTTATAAGGAAATTTATAAAAAAAAATTCTCTTATAAGGAAATTTATAACAAATTTTATCTTTTAAGGAAATTCATAGAAAATTTTCTCTTTTAAGGAAATTTATAGAAAAGTTTCTCTTAAAAGGAAATTTATATAAACATTTCTCTTAAAAGGAAATTTTTAGAAAAGTTTCTCTTAAAAGGAAATTTATAGAAAAGTTTCTCTTAAAAGGAAATTTATAAAAAATTTTCTCTTATAAGGAAATTTATAAGAAATTATCTCTTATAACCAAACTAATTATTTATTATATAAATCAAATAAAATTAGTTCAGCAGATATAAAATTATAAACAATATTGGAGGAAACTGCTAAATTCAAGCGAATTTTTATACATCTGTCAACGAAAAGTAAATTTATTGAATTTATATATGAGAAAGTCACTAATGAGACGAGACCACACTAAGTAAAAGTATGGGTTAAATATTTTCATATCATATCAGATTTTCTTCATGCCAATTAAAATTTAGGGAAAAAGTAACTTTCAAAATATTGGCAAAAAATATTCCTAATATGGATATCAAATGGGAGATAATAATTTCTTAAACAGAAATTAAATTATGTATTTGAGTTATCTGGGATAAAAATACAATTAGATGTCCTTTCAAAAAAATCCGGCTTAATATCCTTGTAAGTTTTAAACAAAATATCTTGGTTGGAGTTGATGTTAATCAAAAATTTGTATTGTGGAATTTTTACTTAATTTCAAAAGTTTAAAGTTTCGAAATTATCGATTGAAATGCTCATAATTGATTTTCTCTTTCACACTTTAATAAAAATAAATATATTTATTTCTTAAACATTTAAACTTTTGTGCCTTTTTTTGGAAATATTTCATTAGAATGAAACACGAGTTTCAAACAAAATATTATGATGGAATGTAAATATTTTAGCAAGTGAGTTTATTTGTTACGCAAAAAGTAGTGAAAAGAACTCATTATTTATTTTTGGATGTAATTTAATAAAAAGTTTGCTGTTTTCGCTATTAATTAATAAAATGATGAATGAGGAGATTTTTTGTTATTGGCAGATTGTGAAAAAAAGGAGTAAACGGGAAATTGTGATATAATGGTAACTTTATTTTTTATAGTCTACACCCACATAAGTGGTTGAGGTCTCATGAAGTAATAACGTTTTGAAAGAATATTCCTATAACCATTTCTGTATATATCGATAGGCTCAGAATCCCTTTGTGAGTTGATTTAAAGATGTCCGTCCTTCCGTCTGCCGGTCTATCCGGCTGACTGTATAAATGTTAACATTGTGAACACCGTGCATGTATCTATATTCCGGTTTTGATCCCCATCTTAAAAAAAAAATTCCCATTTTTAAAAATTTTCTCATATTTATTTTAAAGTTTTATTTTACAAAATATTTTTTTCCTTAATACAAATACAAAAACCACTAAAGTTTATAATTTTTGAATAAAAAAATTGTTTAAACTTTTACAATTGTATAAACATTATCTGCTGGTAGACATGTTTAACAAATATACATTGAAACAAACATATTTAAAATACATATGCAAACTCAAACATACACAAGACTCAAGCCACAAAAACTCATATAGTTACAAATACACTTACACACATGAATACGTATTTATAGTTTGTTCACACATATGTATTTTATGTAATATTTACATATGTCCTTTATGTTTAAATGCATTAAATTATGTATAGGTATATGTATTTGTGTGTATGTGTGAGTAAGTGTATATTTGTGTTTATTCAATTGTAGCAATTTGCATTAGTACTTAACTGAAGAAACGATGAGAAAAAAATAAAAATGCACATTAAAATTTTAAGTTGTTACAGATAGAAAATAAATAAACACACACACATGTGTGTGTTAAAAGTTAAAATAAAAATTATAAGTTTTTTTAAATAAAAACCATTACAATCATAGAGTTTGATCATATGTTGGAAACACCAACGCAAAAAAGATACTCACTTATTGCATTTTATTGAGGACTACGAAAAGATGAAATTGAGTTAAGGATTTTAATTTCTTTTGAGGGAATTTATTTTAATTCGCATTTTTAGAGGAATTTTCCAAAAAATCAATTTTTAAATATTTTTTTATTATTTAAAATTTTTGTATTAAGAAATTTTATAGAAAATTTTCTGTATTAAGAAATTTTTTAGAAAATTTTCTGTATTAAGAAATTTTTTAGAAAATTTTCTGTATTAAGAAATTTTATAGAAAATTTTCTGTATTAAGAAATTTTATAGAAAATTTTCTGTATTAAGAAATTTTATAGAAAATTTTCTGTATTAAGAAATTTTATAGAAAATTTTCTGTATTAAGAAATTTTATAGAAAATTTTCTGTATTAAGAAATTTTATAGAAAATTTTCTGTATTAAGAAATTTTATAGAAAATTTTCTGTATTAAGAAATTTTATAGAAAATTTTCTGTATTAAGAAATTTTATAGAAAATTTTCTGTATTAAGAAATTTTATAGAAAATTTTCTTTATTGAAAAATTTTATAGAAAATTTTCTGTATTAAGAAATTTTATAAAAAATTTTCTGTATTAAGAAATTTTATAGAAAATTTTCTTTATTGAAAAATTTTATAGAAAATTTTCTCTATTAAGAAATTTTATAGAAAATTTTCTGTATTAAAAAATTTTATAGAAACTTTTCTGTATTAAAAAATTTTATAGAAAATTTTCTGTATTAAGAAATTTTATAGAAAATTTTCTGTATTAAGAAATTTTATAGAAAATTTCCTGTATTAAGAAATTTTATAGAAAATTTTCTGTATTAAAAAATTTTATAGAAAATTTTCTGTATTAAGAAATTTTATAGAAAATTTTCTGTATTAAGAAATTTTATAGAAAATTTCCTGTATTAAGAAATTTTATAGAAAATTTTCTGTATTAAAAAATTTTATAGAAAATTTTCTGTATTAAAAAATTTTATAGAAAATTTTCTGTATTAAGAAATTTTATAGAAAATTTTCTGTATTAAGAAATTTTATAGAAAATTTTCTGTATTAAGAAATTTTATAGAAAATTTTCTGTATTAAGAAATTTTATAGAAAATTTTCTGTATTAAGAAATTTTATAGAAAATTTTCTGTATTAAGAAATTTTATAGAAAATTTTCTGTATTAAGAAATTTTATAGAAAATTTTCTTTATTAAGAAATTTTATAGAAAATTTTCTTTATTAAGAAATTTTATAGAAAATTTTCTTTGTTAAGAAATTTTATAGAAAATTTTCTGTAATAAGAAATTTTATAGAAAATTTTCTGTATTAAGAAATTTTATAGAAAATTTTCTGTATTAAGAAATTTTATAGAAAATTTTCTGTATTAAGAAATTTTATAGAAAATTTTCTGTATTAAGAAATTTTATAGAAAATTTTCTGTATTAAGAAATTTTATAGAAAATTTTCTGTATTAAGAAATTTTATAGAAAATTTTCTGTATTAAGAAATTTTATAGAAAAAATTCTATGTTATGAAATTTTACACGAAATTTCCTCCATTAAAAAATTTTATAGGATATTTTCTCTATTAAGAAATTTTATAGGAAATTTTCTCCATTAAAAAATTTTATAGGATATTTTCTCTATTAAGAAATTTTATAGGAAATTTCTTTATGAAGAAAATTTATTAGAAATTTCTTTATGGAACTTTTCTCCATAAAGGAATTTTTACAAAATTTTTTCAATTAATGAAAAATTGCTCTGTTAAATAATTTTTTTTTTAATTTTTCTAGTTTTAGAAAATTTTCTCTTTTTTAAATTTTTCTAAAACAAATTATTTTTGTAAAATTTTCTCTAATAAGATCTTTGTTTAGAAATTTTTCTATTCTAAAATTTTTTAATTTCCTTCATTAAGAATTTTTGGGAAAATTTTCTTTTTTATAAAATTTTCTCTTTTAAGAAATTTTATAAGGAAATTTCTCTCTTAAGAAACTGTATTGGATATTTTCGCTATTGGATAATATTATAGAAAATGTTTTCTTTCAAAAAATTTTATAGAAACTTTTCTATTTTATAGAAAATTTCTATTTTTAAAAATTTGAGTGAAATTTTTTTAAAAGAGAAAAAATTTGTCAAAAATGTTCTCTTTTAAAAATTTTCAATTTTCAAAATCCTTTTCCCAATTTAAATAATCTCCTTCCTTAGCATTTTTCCTGCATTCACTCCTTCACTTTCGACTATTTACATTCGTTCACTGAACAGAAACCACAATTGCAGAAAATTTACATAAAAAAATTTAATATTTTTTGTTGTTTTTGTTTTTGTAGTAGAAAAATATACAGGAAATGCAAATATTGTGGTTCAGTTTTATTCTCATTTAATTTTTCCTCCATTTTTTCTTTTTTATTTTTCATTTTTATTTTCATTTAGAAGAAATAAAACGTTGTAGTTTTGGTTTTCGAAATTGAACAAACACAGAAAAAGAACTGTTACAATGGATTCCGATAATGTCATTTAATTTTATTGAAAGTTGTAAACTTCATTTAGTCGAACTAAAATGTAAAAACAGCAGCAGCAGTAGCAGCAGCGGCAGCAGCGAGTAAAACGTTGTAAAATATTTTCGATATCAAATAATAAAAATTTAATACTTGAAAAACCATATTCGTAGATAATTATGTAGTTTTAGTTTTAGTTTTACTATAATTTAAGTTGTTTGTTTAGCAGTTTAAATATTTTATATTTTTTTAAAACTTTTTGTAATTGTGGTCTTTTGCCATTAAAATAACGTTTTAAGAAATTAAAGTGACTTTTTATTGGTTTAATAAAAAATTTGGAATTTAATTTAAAAGTCACGTTCTTTAATTCTTGTTGGATTTTAATAAAGACACGACTTTTCATTTTGAAATGGTTTTAAATTTAATCAAAGTCTTGTTAACATGAATTTTGGATTAATTAAAATTGTATTTTATAATCAGTTGACAACTATTGCAGGTTAAATGACATAAAAATCAAAGAAATTGTTACAAAAATATTTTTGAGATCAGAAGTTTCGAAATTTTGTAGAGATGTTTTCAGATCGAAATGAAGAGACTGAACCCCTAAGTTGCAGAAAATTAAATGGCAACAGGGTTTGAGCATAATGCTGCAGCTTTGAAACTCTTAAAGATGTCTCAAAAAAAAAAAATCGTCGGTATCGGAGCATAAATGTTGTGAGACAGGTTTGGAGAAAGTCGAAGAAAAATTTTTATTTTCAGATTATCTTCTTTCTTAAAATCGTTTGCGAGGTTAAAATTTTGATGTTTATGGATTTTTATATTTTTAAATAATATTTTTTTCGACGATCGACTAAAATAATATATTTTTGGCATAATTCTCTCTTAAGTAGTCTCTTCATTGATTGAATAGAGGAGCAGGGACCAAGTGCCAAAGTAAAGAAAGAGCAATTTTTTTTATTATGACAGGATAAACATTTCAATGAAAGGAGTAAAGTAAAAAAACTTTTTAATTATTGGGATTATGCAAAAGTCCAAAGAGACTGACAATATAATACACTTCACCATGAAAATATATTGTGTGAGGTGTTGTAATTTTAACCTATAGTTTGTGCTTGTGTGAAACATTCTTAAATAAAATATTTTCTACAGATTCATGAGCGGTTTATCCAATTTGAGATGATTTGGGATTTTTTAATATTTTTCACAGCTTTTGAGCTTTTTTCAGATTTCCGATATTAGGTCTCTACGGGAGCAACGGTCATTTGTGGACCGATCTTCTTTAAATTCGGTGGATATGGTGCAATAAACAATTTATTTGTGAAAAATATTTGAAAGATTTTTGACAGAGTTTGACGGACATTTCAACAGAATTGCGAAAATGAGTCGATTGGTATAACACCATTCCCTCTATATGCTACAAACATCAGACGAAATGCACAGTAGCCCAAATAAAATTTTTCTAAAAAAAATCCAGAGAAACTTAAATCTTTAGTGAAAATATTTCATTAATACTTTTAGAGAATAAATTTTCTAAGATTTTTAGTAAAAAAAAGTTCTAAAATTTTTAATGAAAAATTTAGTTGCATTTTTAGTGAAAAATTTACTAAAATTTAAATGTAAAATTTACTTAAGTTTACTTGGTGAAAAATTCATTAAAATTTTTGGTAAAAAATTCATAAAAATTTTTGGTGAAAAATTCATAAAAATTTTTTGTGAAAAATTCACTAAAATGTAAAGTGAACAAATTTACAAAAAATTTTTGTAAAAAAAATTTACTAGAATTTTTAGTGAAAAATTACATAAAATTTTACTAAAATTTATAAAGCAAAACTCATAAATTTTTTTTAAAGAAAAATTTACAAAATTATTTCGTAAGAAAGTCTCAATATTTTTTATATAGAAAACATCACAAAAATTTAGTACATTTTAGTTAGACTTTTCTCTGGTCGATTTAAACTATAGTTTACTTTAAATTAGAGTATAATGCAGACTTTTTAAATTATCGTTTATTGTGGACTATTTAAACTGGAGTTTAATCTAGTCTAGTTGGACAAAAGTTTACTTCACTTCAAACTGGCATTTACTTCAGTCTACTTAATTTAGAATTCACTTTAGTTTATTTAGACAAGAGTTGGCATTAGCATATTTAAACTAGAGTTTATTCTGGTCGCTTTAAATTAGGATTGATTTAAGTTAACAAGGGGTTTAAACTAGACTTTTTATACTTTAGCTAAACTAAACTGAAGTCTATTTAAACTACAGTTTACTCTATTTAAACTGGAACTACTCTAGTCTATTTAAACTAGAGTTAACTTTAGTCTATTTAAACTACAGGTTACTCTTTTTAAACTGGAGTTACTCTATCCTGTTTAAACTAGATTTAACTTTAGTCTATTTAAACTACAGGTTACTCTAGTCACCAGCCTGTTAAAACTAAATTCTTTTTAACAATTTAAACTAGAGCTTTAACAAAAATTCAATTTTTACTAAAAAACTTCATATTGTTAATAAATTTTGTTTTTGTCTAAAACTCAACATCCAATGAAAAAATATATTAATTTGTTACCAACTGATTTTTTTCTTAAAAATTATTTTAACGATCAAAGCAAAAATTATACATAAATCCATTAAGTAATAACCCACTCTAAAATTAATGATTAATTAAAAATATTTAAAATTAAAAACCATTAATAATCTATAAAAAAATAAAATCTTAATTAATCTTTTTTTTCGTATTATTTCATTAATAAAAATTAAAAAACAAAAACTAAACCACCAACAATTTCCGCGCCAAAAATTCCCAAATCATCAACAATTCACTTAAATAAATGCAAATCATTAACAAACTTAAATAAAAGTTTTACACCCGCCCCCCCTTCCACCTCCTCTAGCACCCACCAAATCAAAAACAACAAAACGTAACCAAATATTAAATAAAAAGCGAAAGGAATTTTATTTTCGCTTTTCTTGTTAACTAATTTATTTGGTAAAAAATAGAAGAAGAAGAAAAAGCAGAAATGAAATTATGCAAAATTAGCATAAATTTCTCATAATAAAATTAAACTACAAAACTCAAACTGAAAACCAACTTAAACGCAAAAATGTTAAAAGCTAAAAATGACGAAAAAGCATTAAACTGCCAAAAAATATGGAAAGAAAGAAAGACAAAGAAGAAGCAGAGAGGGAGAAAAAAAACAAATAATTATAATAATTATTTCTCCATATTGGCGCCAATTAGTTAAAACATAAATTTCTATTCTTTTTGTGTTTTATAAGACATAAGCTTTTGCCTGGTGCGCTTTGCTGCACAAAATTCTCCAGATCTCGAAAGAAATTTCACAAATCAAAATGTTTATTAAAAAATTCTATGCAGCAGAGATTTTTTAAATCCCCTGATTCTGTCCGTTGTAAAATGTTCTGAAAAATCAAAAAATAAAATTTAAAAATTCTTGGTTTCTTTAGATATTTGATAATCAATGTTTGCTTTATATGAAGGGAACCCTTCCCCCTGCTCCTATCCGTCCTACATTTTGTCAAGTAAACGAAATCCTTGATAAAGTAATTGATAACTCTCGCTGTTCTTAGATACTCGATATTCAATATATGCTTTGTGGGGGGTTCTTCTCTTCATGCGAAAGTGATTGAGATCAAATTTGCTCTATATGGGTGGTACTCCTCCTCCTGTATTTTGTCAACTCAAACAGATACTTGAAAAAGCGACTGTTATAGTTCTTTATTACACGAAAATCAATATTTGATTTGGGTGGGGAGTTCCACTGCCCCTGGTCCCATCCGTCCTATATTTTGTCAAGTAAAATAGATCCTTAAGACTGTAACAAATTTGGAAATTGCCACTGTTTAGTTTCTTTAGACACTCGATAATCAATATTTGCTTTCTATGGGGGTATCACTGCCCCTGGTGCTTTCCGTCCTACATTTTGTCCACTTAAACAGATCCTCGAAAAAGTGATTGTGACCAAATTAGAGAACTCCCGCTATTATAATTTTTAAGATAATAATATTTTCTTTGCATGGGGAGAAGCCCCAACCCTGGTCCTATCTGTGTCCTAGATTTTCTCAAGAGAAACTGAGAAAATTATTCAGACCAATTTGAGAACTATTTAAATACTCAATAATTAATGTTTGCTTTTAAGGGGGAGTACATCTGCCCCTTATCCTATCCATTCTACATATTCTAAGGTAAAAGAAAATGAAATTGTCGCTAATTTAGTCCTTCATATACTCAATAGTCAATATTTGATTTATATGGAAGGTTCCACTGTCTCAGGTCCTATCCGCCCTATATTTTGTCCAGCAAAACAGATCAATGAGAATTTGATTAGCAACAAAATTGGAAACTGTCTCTGATAAGTTTATTAGATACTCAATAATAAATACTTACTTTGTAATGGTGGATACCCTAATCCATGGTCCTTTCGGATTCCTTTATGACCTATGGGTAAATGGGGATAAGACAAACAAACACAGATTCATTTTTATATATACAGATAGATAAATTGCAAAGAATATAGAAGCTAAAAAGCAAAAAAAGGGAAAATATATATTACAACAGCAACAAGAAATAACTAATTGTAATTAATAAAAATAATAATAATGAAAAACATCTAACAAAAACAACAATAAATAACAACAAAAACTAAATAATTAATTATGAACACCAAACACGAACTGAAAATAAAATAATTTTTAAACAGCAAAAACCAGCACAAAACAAAAACGTAATAAATTAGAAAAAAGCTGTAAATTATGTTAATAAAATTATTAAAAAAAGAAGCTAAATAAAGCGATAAAAGAAGAAAGAAGCAGATTATAAAGAAAGAAATTATAAATAATAATTTAAGAATATTTTATGTGAATATTTATTAAGTTTAAGTTTGAAATTTAACAAAAAGACACTTTATTAAAGACACGTTATTAGTTAAGAAAGGTAAATGGTGGTTTATTAAGTCAGTTATGGCCATTAATAAAGATCAGAGTTGTACAAACTTTGGTAGTTAAGGCATGAACTAGAAAAAGTTTATTGTTATCTACAGAGTTGTCTCTAAGAATCTGAATTTACTTCGTTTTAAAGTTAAAGCTGAGTAAAACTCCAGTTTTTATTTTTTAGTGGAAATTTTAGTTTAAAGAAACTAGAGACAATTCGAGCTTAAATAGTTAAGATTAAACTCTAGTTTAAATGGACTAGAGTAAACTTTATTTTAAGTCGACTTTAGTAAACTGTAGTATCAGCTGATTGAATTAACTCTAGTTTTAAATAAACTCTAGTTTAAACAGACAAATTTTAACTGTAATTTAAACAAACTGAAGTAAAATTTTATTTAAAACAGAGGAAAAGTCTGGTTGGATTAGACTAAAGTAAAATCTAGTTTAACTAGGCTGAAGAAAATTTTAAACTTAATTAATAGTAAAAATTGACTAGAATAAATTCAAGTTTAGTTAACTGAATTCCAAATCGACCGGGGTTCGTTCAAGTTTATTCTGACAGAAATAAATTCTAATTTAAATAGGCTGCAGTTACCCTTTTTTTTAAACAAATAAACTGTAGTTTAAATTAACTGTAGCTCTTGAATCAATTAAAAGCAATATTCAGTTGATCCAGGAGTTGAAACCTATTGACCATTTCTATCATCGTTAATATGGATGATGTGTTGTTGTTGAATAAGCTTTTAGCTAAATTTTTTTCTTTGGGCTCTCCAGCATCATGTTAATCTTATGTATGTGAAGATAAATACGTATTTAACTAGCACAGACAAAAACCATATTTTTTAACAGAGCTGATTTTGCAGTTAACAGCGCGCTGTTAATCATTTAACACAAGTTCTTAAAATTACACAAGTCATATGTAACAGGTTGTATGTACAAATGTTTTCTGAGTATTAAAGATAATTAAAATTATTTGGAAATTATTTCACTTATTCCACTATTATAGATCTATTAAAGGCCCTTTGGTGCACCATTTCTATATGTCCTGGAACGTGTACCACGTCTATTTTCCCATATGGTTCACAAATCCTTTCGAGAAATTTCAAGATTTTCAACTCGATTTTTCTCAAATTCCAAAATTATTTCAGATATCCCAGTAAGCGTGCTTCATTAGGAGTACCTAGGACTATCATACCTACATAGCGTGATATGTGTACCACGCACCATTTTTCCATAATGACCAATCCTTCCAAAAAATGTTAAGTAATTTCATATATTTTAAAAGAGCAATATATTGCATACCAATTATATTTTTGTTAGTTTGTTGTTATGGACCAATGGCTAGCACCTTGGAGAGCCATTTCCATGATATAAGTGTTTGGAACATGCTTCCTGTTGCTCACATTGTCCATTTTAGAACACTAGTCATTTTAAGAACTTCTGTTAAATGATTAACAGCGCGCTGTTAACTGCAAAATCAGCTCTGTTAAAAATATGGTTTTTGTCTGTGCTAGTTAAATACGTATTTATCTTCACATACATGTTAATCTTGTGAAGCTACAATTTCATTTATTACTTTTCAATATTCCTGTTGCATAATGGATGACGAAACTTATGCTGCTATTTTCTCAACTAAAAATATTTAATGTTGTTGATGCTTGTGTGAATGTAAGGAAAAGCTTAAGACCCAAAAGTAGTCAAAATTTCCAAAAAAAAAAAAAAAATCTAGAGCGAGTTACAAATGTTCACCAGAAAATACTAAGTTTGTCAAAAAAAAAAAAAAAAAAAAAAAAAAAAACAAGTGATAATATAGAAATATTAATTTTGTTATCCAGTGTGTAACACCAAGATGACGTCATCTAAGGCCTTCATATTTTGTATTAAATAAAAACCTGAGTCGATTTATGATGTCACTCTCTCGTACGCTCACATCCACAATAGTTGCTACAGTTCAGTGGAATTATTCTCAAATACATTCTATTGTTCAAAGAAGTTTTATATTAAAAATTGGCTAAATCGGTACAGTAGGAAAAATGTTATAGATCGATATATGAGACAACCGCCTAAAACTGATATTTTTGATCAAGAATTCCGATCAAATAATTTATTCAATTTTCATGGAATTTGCACGTTAAGCACTACAAAATATTTGTACAGGGTATCGAGGTGGGGTATACACACACAAATGAAATATTTTATATCACATATCTCTACAAGTAATAGGCCATATTAAGAATATGAAAAGTACTATTCAGGATAGGGCACGGGAGAGTGGTGTCCCCTTAGAAAACGAATGTTATATCTCAGAAACTGTTAAAGTGAGTTTTTTGAAATGGAGCTTGAAACTATAAAATATAACAAAATTAGAAGGAATAACAAAATTTTGGATAGGACATCGGAATAACCCCTTAATAAGAGAGTTCTTAATATATTCCTATAATAAGATTCGGTATAGTTCACTATTAGCATTCTTATTTGTTAAATTTCATTTCTTTTTCTTACCAAAAATTATCACAAGAAATTATTTATAATTAATAAAACATTATTTGCGATTCAAAATTAAAATTTCACTTTAAATGTTAATTTCTAAAAAATCAAATTAAATTAACTCACGATTTTGTTACGATTGCTATAACCTTCCTTTTGCTGTGTATTGCAAACATCTCTTTAAAGTCATAATAACCCCAAACGCCTGTTACGTGTAAATATTATATTAAGATTTATAGTGTAACTAATTTAAGGAAATAAAGTTTTATTATCAATCCAGTTTTTTTTTCCTTTTAATTTGTATCTTGAACATTGTAATTTTTACTAGAAACCTGATTTTGAAACAAATTGGTGAAAGATATATATACAAATTTTTTTAACTCTTAAATATATATAACAAATATATTATGCAATTTCCCGTTATACATTTCATAAAATATATAAAATATCTTCAGGATGCAATTTATACCACAACAAAACAAGTTTTATCTTTTAGTTCAAGTTGTTATCGATTCTCTTAACCATGAAAATAGTTCACAACTTTCTTTCTTTTGCATTTGTTTTGCCGGGCCTTAGTTGGACTCTCACCCTTTTTGTGTGATTTAACATATTTTATGTTTCTTTTTAATTTAAAGCTTTTTTTGCTTAAACACCTACTTTAGCGCCACTTTTGAAGAGGAGACTAAAAATGGTGAATAAGAAAAAAAAAAAAAAACTGCTGACTGATGTAAACAAAAAAAGTTACGTTTCTCAATATTAATTCAATGTCAATGTGAAATGAAGTAAACTGATGAAAAAATATACAAAAACTTGTATCTCATAAATGCCACAAGCTAAAATAACAAATTGTTGACTTTTACTTTTCTTTTGCATTTCTTTGCATTTTAAAGTTAAGTCACATATAAAGACATACATAGATAAAAACGGAGTGTGATCGAAAAATTCTTAACACACGTTTTACATTAAAACATGTTACCCACATATTATTCGATATTTTCTGGATCAAGTTACCGTTGTAAAACATGTCAGTTATTATGTTAAATGTCAAACAAATGGATAAATTGTCAATCTAATTTATATGAGTCACCGGAAAAATGTACGTACAAAAAATTATTAAACATTCTCAACAAACCCAAATTGGTCCTACAAAAAGTTGGCCAAGTATCCAAAGGTTTGCTGTCAAACTGTTTCCAATGTTATTAAACAATACAAGGAATTTGCTAAAGGGCTCCTTATATATCCGGGCTCCTTAAAAGCTTAGTGATCAGATTATTTGATATAAAACTAATACAGGTATAAAAACATAAAAGGCTTGAAACGCTCTTGACAGAACGCTTCGAAAAATTTAGAGGCCAAAACCGGAGCACGGAAATTAAAGTCAAGTTTTCAAAAAAAATATTATTGCTAAATAATGAATGATGAAACTTGCTTGAGGGAATGTTGAAGAAAAGTTTAGCACCCAAAAGTAATCACTTTTCCCCAAAAAATTCTTAGTATGCAGTTGTGGCGAAAGAAGTCAAGCTCCATAAATACCGAAATTAACATCAACGAATATTTACAAAAAAGTCTGCTTTCATTCATAAGTCTTCATAATATGTTATTTTTGGTCTAACTTAATACCTAACACTATAGTAAACAAGCCCTTGAGCGGTACGCATAGAAAATAAGCATGAAGCAAAATCAACATTGAACCTAGTTGATTTCAAATTTAATTAATTTTTTCATTTCGTTTAAATTAAACCTTTTTACGCTTGTGATGAAATATTATTGTACACATTAGATTATTTCGATATTAATGTCAAAAATTCTGTAACTGTATTTACTGTGAAACAATGTTAAATTAACATTTTTTATCTATGAAGCGAAATCATAACTGAAAAAGTTAAATTATTTCCAATTTAATTGATTTTACATTGAGTTTTTCTGTGTGTTCAAGAACAATTATGTGGTATTTGTTCCAAGAAAGGTAAATCTTCCGAACTGCCCGTATTTATGTTCAGTGGAGAGATATTGAGATCTGGTTAAAGGAATATTGAAGAGCACAAAAAGGTGTCCCAAAGTGTGGTGTAGTTTTTAAATGGAGCTGACTTTCAAACCATTATAAAAGCGTTAATGGCAGAGTTTCCGAAAAAGATTCAAAATTTCATCAACTATTTAAATTTATATATTTTTTGTAAAATAAATGAAAAAAAGTTAAAACTGTAATTTTAGTGATTTAATTTTTATTAAAATATTAATATGTTAAGAAGTTTTTGATCTCACTCCTTTAATATGTAGATAAGGATGATGATATTTTTGAAATAAACTTAAATAATTTATTTTCTTTTTTTTCTGTTAAAGTGAACAAAAAAAGAGCACAATTTTGTATATTAAACTTGGCTTTGAACTTAAAATTGTTTTTGCATTTTGTTGCTGAAAATGAAAAGAAAACGAAATTACGAATTGTCTGTTCAAAAATTTTAGTTTTACGAAAAAAAAGAGCTTGAAAAGAAAAGCAAAAGATGTTAATCGTTTTCTTTTCATAAATTTTTCATAAAAAAATACAGGTATTTTTCATTTCTAAAGAGGTGTGTGTGTGTGTTTGTGTGAGGTGTATTTGGGAGAGTGTT
Source organism: Cochliomyia hominivorax (assembly GCA_004302925.2). Lineage (NCBI taxonomy): Eukaryota > Metazoa > Arthropoda > Insecta > Diptera > Calliphoridae > Cochliomyia > Cochliomyia hominivorax. The sequence continues at coordinate 34,314,363 of PYHX02000495.1, read as the reverse complement.
GTGAGCATATATGATGTTTAAGTAAGTGTTACATCCGCATTATATTTGTAACATTTCCGGTATTTCCTCTTGCTTTCTCTCTCGCTCTCTATAACAGCAATTTAAGCTCTTAAAGTGTTAAATTTTTATTTCTTTTATTTTAAACCAGTTTATTTCGCTTTTTTTTAATAAAAAAATATATAACAATTTTTATGCAATATTTATCTGCGTGTGTGTGTGTGTGTGGATTTTTGTTAAACTTAAAATTTTAACCATTAATTTTCATTTTCAATTAAATGAATTTTATGTTTTATTTTTTGCTGCATTCAATTGCTGCTCCAAAAAAAAAAAAAAACTTAAGAAAAAAATCGGAAACAAAAATTGTTTGTTTATTTCTTGGTTTAGCAAAACTCTGAAAAAAATTTAAGAAAAACTACTAAAACTTTTTGTAAAGTTGTAAAACCTCAAAATGTGTGAGTGAGTGTGTGTGTGTTTTAGAGTTTTCTTTGTTGTTGTGTTTTCGTAAATGTTTCATTTATTTAATTGCTCTGAAAATGAAATTTATTGAAGCCACAAAAATTTCATTAACATTACATGCAATTAAGAAACTACAAAAAATAAACAACAACAACAATAAAAGATTAAGAAAATAAAAGTTGCAACCAAAAAGAAAAGAAACAAGATTTAAAAGAAAACTTAAAATAAACAAAAAGTGGCGGCGAGTAAAAGATTACAATTTAATTGCTTAAGAAATTAGTAAAAACATAGAAGAATTAACAGCAAAAACCTTATAAAATTTATAGGTTTTTTAAAATAGTTTATAAATGTAATTAAAACTAGAGTTTTAGAACTTTCAAATTAATTAAAAAAAAATAATAAAAAAATTATTAAATTTAAAAAATTGCCTGATCTTAATTACTACTAAAACATCCGTCCTTCTGTCTAACCTTTGAAAAATGAAAGTGTCTTGTTTGAAACTTCAGGGGAATTGAAAATGTTTAATAGTTCTATAATCAAAAGCTTGAGAGCATTTTAAATATTCTGAAATGTGTAAATTTGTTTTCCAATTAATCTATGTGACGTCAATCTGTCTTTTTATTTATTTATTTATTTATTTATTTATTTATTTATTTATTTATTTTTTTCAATTTCAAAATTTTTGAAACATTTAAATATTTGAAATGTCAATAAATTTTGAAAATTAAAATTAATTTTTAAAATATTTTAAAATTGTTTTAAATATTTTAGATTCATATGTTTTTAACTGTAATAAAAATATTATAAAAACTACTTTTTAAAGGCTTTTGGAAATAATTCTGAACCTTTAGAACTATTGAACAGGTTTTAATTGAATTTCTCATGAACATTCTTAAGATGCTTTCTAAATGATTTAAAGTAGTATATGTTCCCAGCTTGTCCTGGGGACCTCCAATTATGGTCACCTCGGATACGATTTGATTGAAGATATAAAGTCCTTATAATTATCAACAAAAATATTCCTACATGAGAGGTAAAACTCCTAGTTTAACAGATATTTATGCCAAATTAACATTTTGACCCATTTTTGGACTTGGTTTTTTAGTTATTTAAACTTGATGCGTTATTATTGAACTATTTTGGTTCTTATAACTCTTTGGTTCCTAAAAGAAATCTAAAATATTGAAAAATTTTGTAGAAAGTTTTTTTCGATATTAATTTCGTTGTTTTTCAATAAAATTCTTCAGTTTCTTGAGGAGAAAAGTTTTCAAGCTGAAATTGTAGAATTAAAGTAGCTTGATTAAAGAGCCATATGCGTTAACCGTCTTTTAACGGCAGAGTGAGAAATTTACTAAAAAAAGTCAATTTCTCAATGAAGCTCTACAAAAAGTTTCAAGATTTTGGAATTAAAAAAGTGGAAATATTTCTATAGTCTAACATTAAAGGCATTTGCTTCCATATCAAATTGAAAACAAATAATAATGTCTCAATTCTTTAAGATTTTATTCAAGGTTCCTTAAGCAGCAATTTCAACAGATTAAAAAAATACTTGAGCGTTAATTATGTGAAATTGCACTATGTAAATAAAAATATGTAAGTACTGTAAAATTAACATGCCCTCGTATAATTTGGTATTATAATTATGCTTGCATAAAATTTACTTTCAGAAAAATATTCTGCTGCTTTTTAATAGAAAACAAGATTCTACTTTATCCGCTAATCTTCTATAATTAAAATCCACAAAAAGTAATAAAACCTTGATACAACATTTTATACCAAATAGATTTGTTATTATTAAGAGCTTTTAAGTTTTTCAAATTTGTAAAATTCCTCTGTCCGTCCGTCCGTCTTAAAATTTTTGAACGTAAAATCAATTAAACATAAAACGGCCAAAATTAAAGTAACAATCAGTTTAAAAGAAAAAATACAATTGTGCTGCATTTTTAAAAAATTTCACATGGGTTATCAATTATAATGTCCAAGTTATGATATTGTACATAAAGTCGATAAATGTTGCATTCCAATTCATTTCAAAAATGTCTGTCCTTCTGTCCGCCTGTCTTAAAAATTTTGTGATAAAAAAGTTCAAAAGGTCAAATATTACTTTTTTAACAACAATTTATTTTCTATAAATTGTATATATAGACAATTAAGTCTAATTAACTCAAATCAATTGAATTTAAGTAATTTTAGCCTTCTTAATCGTTTCAATTTATTTGGTTTTATATTCATTTATGGAAATCAAAATTTGGCCATAATGATTCATCAAATGACTGATAATTAGAAAAATATGGAATGATTTCTTGAAACATTTTATAATTACACTCAAAACTACATTTTCTTAAGCTTTTCAAATATTCTTAACATAAATTTATTTTTGAAACTGCAAATTTTAATTACGTCCGTCCTTCTGTCTGTCTTCCTCATTTTTTATAAAATTCATTAAAATAAAAACACTAAATTTAAAACACTTTGAAAGCAATTAAACATCTTCTAAAACACCATAATCACTCGAATTTAAAATCTTGTTTAAAAAAGGCAAACATTAAGCTTTTTTACCACCTTAAAAGTCATCACTTCAATAACCTCTTCAATACAATTTCAATACCAAAACTTTCAAAAAGTTTCTACAATTACCTTCCATTTTCCTAAAAAAATAATAATCTTCAAATCACTATAATTAAAAAAATAAAAATAAATTAAGATTATTTCAAGTTAACAACAATTAAGACACTTCAAAATGATCTTAATCAGATCCAAACTTTCTCATCATTAAACTTTAAGTAACAGGAAACTGCGCAATTAATTATTTAATTGTAGACACTTCATTAAGAAATTGAAAGTCATATTTAAATACAAACAATCAAACAAAAAAGCTGCTTTTAAAAAATCCTTGAACTGAGATAAAAAACCCCTCTTATAGTCTTCAAGACGATAACATAAATATTAATTTTTAAAAACCTAAAAATTCTAAACAATATTTTTTACCCTCCAGTACCACAAGTGGTGATACCCTAATGACATGACGGAATGACAGATTCAACATAGGGTATCTATATTAAATCTGTCATTCTGTCTGTAACGCTAAAAAGAAGTCATCTCAGATCCCATAAAGAATATTTATGTCTTTCCGTCATATCAAAGTTTTAGTTGATTACCTGTCTGTTGTTGGCAGCTTCAGATCCACAAAACTTGACAGACTTCAATGAAATTTGGCCTGAGTATCTGTTATAATCCTGAGAAGTTTCCTGTATGTGTGATTGTCTATGTATGATACATAACGCATTAACTTCACGCGAATTTGTGGTGGAGGATATTAAAAAGTCGGTACAGCTTAATATAGCGGTCTAACTCGTTATAATTAATTTATTTTTCTATTGTTTTTATTAGAAACAATAGAGAAAGAAAAGCAACTGGAGTTGGTAACAAAGAATTAAATATCAAATAAAAGTTTTTAGCTAAAAATATAAAAAAGAAACAAAAACAAAAAATGTGTGCCTTTTTGAAATCGCAATTACCACATAAATAACCGTAATCCACTAAAAGCCAAAATATAAAACAAGTCCTCACAAAAAAACTCTCTTTTTGCCACACATACACACATATTTGTATTTCTCTACCAAACAAAAAATCCTCTAATAGAGGAGAATCTAATACTCACACATAAACAAATTCATACACTTAAACAACCTAAACCAGCTTCAAATAAAAATACAAACAAAAAATATTTATTAACAAAAAAAAAAAGGAAAAATTCAAACAAAAAAAGTTGTCTAAAATAAAAAAATGAATTTAAACCAAAAATATAATATTTAAGCCTGATTTAACTGGTTTTTAACTGGTGGTTTAACTTTTTACAATAGATTTTGGTTTTCGGAAAATTACGTTTGTATGAGGGGAGTTTTGTTTTGTATTTAAATAAGAAATTTTGTTAAATCAAGTAAAATTTTACTTAAAAAGAGTTTTCAAACACCAAAATAAAAATAATCTTTTAACACTTTTCCGAATTAAAATTAATTCTTTTCATGATCTCTTCTCCACTACATAACTGAAATGAGGTAATATTGTCTTGGAAAAATCAAAATCAGAATCGATTTAGCTGTGTTCGCCTGTCCCTCCATCTCTCTGTTTATGGTCGCTTAAGCTCAGTAAAGTTTGCCCTGATGGTTTACTGCAGTCCTGGGAAATTTTCCGTTTAAAACCAATAAAATTGGTTCAGTTTATACAAAGTAATACATCCATACATCTGAACAACTCTATTCGCAATTAAAATTCATTATTTTTATAATCTTCTATCTTCTTCTATCCATCCATCTCTGTGTTTTTGTCACTCAAATTGGAACTGATAATCTAATCTCAACAAAGTTTGTCCTGATTGTTTGGTTAATCTTAAGCAATTTAACCTTTAAAATTAGTTCAGAATACACAAAGTTATACACCCATTTATCATGCAGCTAAAAAACTCAAGTTATAGGCAAAAATTTAAGTTATTTTTTATTGTTCAGTCCACTTAAATTAAACATCTAAAAATTGGTTTCCAAAACTATAAGAAATTCCAAGAGAAACTCTGAAATCAGTTCGGAAAAAAGTAATTGAAATAATAATTAGATCTCTAATAGATTAAGTGATCCTGCTCCGGGAAAACATTTCTATAGGACCTATATGAAATTGTATACCGATCATAAACAATTTCAATTGGCTTCATTTTTAGGCCAAAATATCATTAACTATGCCACAAGCTTTATATGGAATTCGTTGGAATTCGTTTTTATATATTTATTTTTCATTTTCGAAAATATTCATAATTTTGATAATTACAATTCCAAGATCTAATGATCATATGTAATAACTTTTATATTCACGCTAAATTATATTTTCCACAAAATAGTTTGAAAATAATATTCTGATCGCAAATTGATCAATAGGAGAGTCAAGAGAATTTTATGTGATCATTTTAAGGCAGAGTAAAATTTTTTAATTTTTCACCAAAAATTAGAAGATATTTAATGACAATTTTTATAAAAAAAAATAACTTAAGAGAGAAATTTCGGAACGTTAAAATTTTCTTCAGAAAATAACGATCATAATTAGAGTGGTTCATAGAAAATTAGTTCACAATTATAGCGAAAGTTTTTTCTCAAGAGATCATGTTGTTTTTATTAAAAGGAAAATCATTACAAAAGTAATCATAAAGAGAAGAGTTTGATCGCATTTCGAATGAACCATTTAGGTAGAGAATATGTTGATCTTATTTTATACAGATAGTTATGATGTTAATTTGTGATCATACGTTAATTTTTAAATAAAATAATTTTTAGAGTTTTATATAATGAAGAGAAGACTTTGAGAGAAATACTTTATAAATTCCAGATTATTAAATTTTTTGTCAGAAAATCACGATCAGTTTATTAAGAGAAATTTCTGTTTTGCAATATGATTTTTTTCACGCACAGAAAAAATATGTTTGCGGTAACCATGAACAAGGATCGTCATACTCTTGTTATTAGATATTATTACCGTAACTAAAATATTTGTTTATTAGCTTAGTGATTTATTACTACAACAATCGTTATTGTTGTCACCACAAAAATATTGTTATTTCAAGAAAAATATTATTATTGTAATAAAAGGTTTGTTTATTCGTATTGATGACAAAAGTTATTGTTGTCGTCTCTAAATCTCTGTTAGTTCAATTAAAATTCCGTTTTTTCGCTTTATTTTGTAAATGAAAAAATATTTTGTTCTAATAACAAAATTTAATAACAATAAAATTGCGATCAGTCAAATATATTTCCAAACATATTGCGACCACAATATTTTTTTATTTAATAAAAATAATTTTATTACAGTAACGAAATTTTTATCAAAATAAATTATTTTCAACAATTCACATGTTCGTGATAACAATAAATGTTTGCCGCGAATATATAAGTGTTTGCGATGAACAAATAACGAAATGATGTTTCTCTGCGCTTTGGTCGATTGGGATACAAATTATATCTTCTTTTAAGAGACTGAAAGTTTTATAGAGAAACTAGAATTAAGAGAACTGAGATCCCAGTTAAAATTAATTCTTTAATAAGAGCAGGAGCAGAAGATCTCATTAAAAGAAATCATCTACGATTAAAGACAGTTTCCTGTAGAAAGATTTTGTTCTAATATTCTGAGAGATTTTTTTTTTTTTTTTTTTTTGTTTATATAAAACTCCCCCCATACAATCAATAACCATATTATTACCTCATTTAATGATCCGTTTTTTTTCTTAACTGTTTTATAATAAATAATCGTTGTTTAATTTTAACACTTAAAAAAATTGCTAAAAAATCTCTGCATTTATTTTTTCTCTCTTTATCCACAAGCCACCACAACTCATGTAATACGACTTTTACCCCACAATTAACATGTTTAAATTTTCACAACTGTTGGTCAGTTTAACTGACTGAATGTTGGACTGTCTGTCTGCTTCTCTGTCTGTCTTTTCAACTGACTTTCTGTATAGTTTTGTTAAGTCGAACGTTTATAGGCCTGCCAGAGTGCACTCTAGTGTGTGTGTGTGTGTGTGTGTGTGTAAGCGTGTTTATGAGTGCAACAGTTTGTCTGTTAAAATCATCAGTCATTTTATGTTTTACTATTTCTATATTGTTGTTGTTGTAGTTGTTGCATTTACCAACTACATACAGTATTTTGTTGTTTTTTTATTTAAGTTTTGCTCTTGTTTTTAATGTGGTCAATTTGTTGTTGTAGAGTGTTTTTTTAAGTGCATTCCAGTTTTGTTGTTGTTTTTTCTAGTTGTTGTAAATGTTAGTTTGTTTGGTTTGGTTTTATTTATGCTGGTTTTTGTGCCATTTTATTATTTTTGTGGGCTCTTTTTTATTTGTTTTTTTTTTTATTTTTTATTTTTTCTCTTTTGCAGTTTTTATCATTTATTGCAGTTTTCTTTTATTGCATAAGTTTTTTTATTTAGTTGGCTGGAATATTATTAATTTTAGTGTTTTTTTTTGTAAACTCTGATAATGCACATGATCTCTGTTTATTTAAAAAGTGCAATTTAAGAGAACTAGAGAATAAATAAGAGAATTTATGTAAAGAGTGAGTTAACAAAATTCCTAACATATATTTATGTATTTTTATTTTTTAATTTTATTATTACAATAAATTAAAGCTGTTTTTTATAGTTTTAATCTCTACTGATGAAATTTTGAAAACTTTTCGAACATTTTTTACAGTCACTTCTGTAACTTTGCCTAAAGAAAAATTCATCTCCGTTTTAAATCTCTTTGTGTTCTACAATTCTCCTTTAACTCCACAAGTCTTAGCAGCAAACTTTTGGGAAATTTTGACTATCAGGGTACACATACCACATTATTGTTCTTCTACCACTCAGGAGCTTGTTTACCTCAGTTTCAGGATGATAAGTCAGGACATAGTAAGTGGAGACACTGTGAAGTCTTATGAGTGTAAGCAGCTCTTTTTTGAATATTTTTCCATGTAAAATTTCAGTATTAATAGAGCATACGATTGGCTTCTTTTGCCGCAACTGCATTTGCTTGCCACACCAATAACATTTTGGGAAATTTTGACTTATTTTGGGTTCTAAACTTTTTTCAACGTTACCTCGAGCATCTGCAACATAAAATATTTTATTATAATGCAGCAAGAATCCATAATGCAGCAAGAATATTTTTTTAAGAAAACTTGACTTCAAAAATCAAATATCTTACAAATTTTAATGAAGAACGTGTGTTTAGAGGTTTTTGATCTCAGTCCTTACACATTTGTTGTTAACTCATTCTTTAAAAATACATGATCCATTTTAATTATTATTGACAGAATATTAGTTAAGAGTTATGGTTTTCTAAACCCATTAATTGAAGAGGGTCATAATAAAAAAAAAACTTTATGCACATTTCAGATATGTTATGACCTCATTTTATGTCACTTTCTTACAAACATCGATAAAACGTGATTTCAATTTTAATTACTTCATAAAAATAACTGAAATATTTTCTTACTAAATAATGCATTTTCATCTTATTATCACTCGTAATTGCATTAAATTCTTTACCTAAATAAAACAAGTTTTTTCTTTTAATTTTGTTTATTTCAAAAAATGTTAAAATTAATTAAATTTCAATTCAGTTTTCCATATTTAGGAAGTAATTAACTCACTTCTACCTACTTATATCTTTAATTAATTTAAAACTTTTATTCAAGAAGGAAATAAACATGAAATTGTATCGTTTTCTTAAAATGTTGCTATAATTTTAGCCTTGTTTCGTCATTAGTAACGCCTTCACTTAACAAACGTATCAAAATACCTTTATTTCTTTAATTTAAGTTTTTTCTTCTTTTTTAAGTTTTATTTTTGTAGTTTTTTTTTTCAGTTATTTTTATTTAGTCATGCCAAACAAAGGCAACCTGGTTAAATGTTTGCTTACATAATATTTTTTTAAAGTATTTTTTCTTTTGTGTTTTGTATCTTTTTTGTTTTTGTTTGGTGTTGTTGCATTTTTTGGTGGCAGCAGTGGTGACGGTAAATTTGTGCATTATCTGGCAAATGCACAAAATGTTGTTATTTATTTAACAATATGCCTGCTTTTTGGATTCAAAATGTTCCACCAGAGATGCCAAGTTACTTTTAAAAAAATTAATTTCCCAGGATCAAAAAAAGACAAAACTCTCTTCAATTGAACAAAATTTTCTAGAGAAAAATTCTCTTCAATTGAACAATATTTTCTAGAGAAAAATTCTCTTCAATTGAACAAAATTTTCTAGAGAAAAATTATCTTCAATTGAACAAAATTTTCTAGAGAAAAATTCTCTTCAATTGAACAAAATATTCTAGAGAAAAATTCTCTTCAATTGAAAAAAATTTTCTAGAGAAAAATTCTCTTCGATTGAACAAAGTTTTCTAGAGAAAAATTCTCTTAAATTCAACAAAAATTTTTATCTTCAGTTGAACAAAATTCCTAAAACCAAGTTTCCCGATATGTTTCCTCTGCATATTTGATTTGTTCAATAGTTGCGACAACATGGTTGTTTACATGGAATTACTTTCACCAAGCTGCTCTCATTTCGCTAATAAAAACACCATCACATACCCACATATTAAGTGCAGTCACTATCTCAGTGCACTAAATTGCAATATAAATGTCTACAAATTGTTAAACATTAAAAGAGCGTGCGCAGCCAAGCGTTGAAGCAGCAGCAACTCGGCGTCGTCACAGTAAGACATTGAGGAAGTCCAAATTTAGAAAAAATAAAACAAAAATGCTCTACAAAATACAAAACACACATTTAAACAAAAATAGTGCGAATTGCAAAAAACGTGCAAAAATACAAATTTTTCATTTATTTTGAAATGCAAGAAATCGAAAAAGAGACCGTAAAAGAAAAAAATGTAAAGAAAAAAATTGAAAATAGAAAATGTTAAGAAAACGTAATGGCAAAAGTGTGGTAATCATAAGCTCACTCTACTACTTGCAACATTTGCAACAAAATGTGTGCAATAACAATAAAACATTCATATTTGAAAGTTTAAGCACACCTTCGTTATACAAATACACACACACACACAGTACACACACTCACACACATGTGGCAAAACAATGGCAATTTGAAAACAAAAAAATTAAATAAATGTAGAATTCAATTATTTGGGGCATGTGCACTGAGCTTTAACAATAAATACAAATAAAAACAAAGAAAAATAATAATAAAAAATCATTATTAAATAATTTCTATCAGATTATGATTCAATTTTATTATTTTTATTATTATTTTTTCATTATTTTTCTTTAGCACAATCGTAAAAGACACAGACAATTGTAGCCAAAGATGGTTAAAAGACACGAAATGAAACCAGTGAGTCAACAGAGTGAATGTCAACTATATTGACAGTCATGCTTCAGTACAACATTTTTAATAGAATAATAAATAATTTACCTTCAAATTATAAACATTAAATTACTTTTTTTATTATTTATTTAACAGTCTAATAGTTTCTGCGTCATTATCGTTAAAGTTTTGGAATTTTAATGAGCTTTTTTATTTAGTGGTGACATTAAAATGTTCTCTAACTGTCAAAAAGAAAAGGAGATGACACGTCATTAAACACATTCTGTGGGACATTTCGGTTTTTCTTGAACTGAAACAAATTTATGTTCAATTGTGAACATTTTTCCATAGAGAAGTTTTCTTTAATTGAGAACACATTTTTGTAAAAATTTAGTTCCACTGAGAACAATTTTTTATTAAAAACTTCTTTTCTATTAAGAAGAATTTTTCTATGAAAAATTATTCTCGATAGAGCACAGAAAAATTCTCATCAATTGAGAACAATTTTTCATTAGAAAAATTCTCATCAATTGAGAACAATTTTTCATTAGAAAAATTCTCATCAATTGAGAACAATTTTTCATTAGAAAAGTTCTCATCAATTGAGAACAATTTTTCATTAGAAAAATTCTCATCAATTGAGAACAATTTTTCATTAGAAAAATTCTCATCAATTGAGAACAATTTTTCATTAGAAAAATTCTCATCAATTGAGAACAATTTTTCATTAGAAAAATTCTCATCAATTGAGAACAATTTTTCATTAGAAAAATTCTCATCAATTGAGAACAATTTTTCATTAGAAAAATTCTCATCAATTGAGAACAATTTTTCATTAGAAAAATTCTCATCAATTGAGAACAATTTTTCATTAGAAAAATTCTCATCAATTGCGAAAAATTTTTCATTAGAAAAATTCTCATCAATTGCGAAAAATTTTTCATTAGAAAAATTCTCATCAATTGCGAAAAATTTTTCATTAGAAAAATTCTCATCAATTGAGAACAATTTTTCATTAGAAAAATTCTCATCAATTGAGAACAATTTTTCATTAGAAAAATTCTCATTAATTGAGAACAATTTTTCATTAGAAAATTCTCATCAATTGAGAACAATTTTTCATTAGAAAAATTCTCATCAGTTGAGAACAATTTTTTATTAGAGAAATTCTCTTTAATTTTAGGGAAGAAAATTCTCCTAATTGTAGCTAGTTTTATATAAAGAAATTCTTTTGATTTTGAAAACTTTCTATTGGAAATTTCTTTGGGTTTTGCAAAAATTTTCTATAGAAAATTTCTCTTAGTTTTGCAAAAAATTTCTATAGAAAATTTCTCTTAGTTTTGCAAAAAATTTCTATAGAAAATTTCTCTTGGTTTTGCAAGATATATTTCAGAACATATTTGGGATTTTAGCTTGGAATTAAACAAATTTTTATTAAGTTAAATTTTTTATAGAAAATTTCTCATAATTGAGCTAAAATTTCTCTTAATTTAGCTCGAAATTTCAAAATTTTTTTATTTGAAGTTTTTCGTTTACTTTGAAGAGAATTTTTTAAATATTTTATGGAATTTTTTTCCCGATTCTTTAACTAAATGTTGGCTACTGCATATAAACTTAGTGGTCATCCTTAGTTTTTTAGCTTTTTTGTCAAAAACCCCTTGACTAGAGAGTTTTTGTAGTGAAAGCTTTTGTGTAGTAGTTGCTGTTATATTGATCATAATGATGATTATGTTGATGATGTTATTGACTACAATGATGTAGAGAATAATTATGATGATGACGATAACATTGAGTATTGAATTTTTTAGAGTTCAGAGCCAAATTGATAACGTTATTGACTAAATGCAAATGCAACTCAAAAGCAATTGCATTCAATGGGAGGAGTATCCTGTTTCCTATTTTTTTATTATTTGTTCAATAGAATTATTGCAACCAAAATGAAAAATAAATGTACGAAAAACCTAAAATACTAAAAGAACTTAAGCGATAACAAAATTGTAGTTCTCTCCTTTTTTTTTTTGTTTTTTTTTTTGTTGCCATTTTATCAATTTGCCAAAACACACTTTTGAAACGTGCTTAACGGCTAAATTTTCTAATGGAATTGCTTCTGATTTTTTTTTTATTTTGTTTGTTGTATCTGTGAGTCTTTGTCAGTTATTTTATATTTTTTTGTTGTAGAGAAACAATTTTTCTTTTTTGTTTGAATAAAAAAAGGAAAAATATCGTTTGCCAGGCAAACGAATTTAAATATAGGAAACAACAAGGACCTCTGTTGGTAGTGTTTGTGATATAAAAATATATAAAAAGAAATATAGTGTTTTAAGTTAAAATAAATTTTAGGTTTTTTGTTTTGCTTATAGAAAGAGAGAAAAAAAATGATAAAATACAAATGCAAACTAAAAGCGAAATTAAATTAGTTTAAGAGCTCCATCCTGCGAGTGATAAATGGGGAATGGAAAATGGTTCAACAAAATGAATTATATTTAAAAAAAGGTTTAAAGGACTTTAGAAATATATATATCATATGTTTTACATAGGACTTTTCTGAGTCCTTATTTAAAGTTTTTTTTACATAATTATTAGTTTTATTTATGTAAAGAGTGGGATAAAATAATAACTAAACTTACTGTTTTAATTGTTGTATTTTATTAAAATTATTATTACAGTTAAAAATATACATTTTAATAGTTGTGATCTTTAATGTAGAAATTTTCTACCTTTTCCGGAAACCTTTCCATTGACCTTTTTCTAGTGCTTTCTGCCACTTTGCTCGAGACTACACTTCCGGACTCCTTTTTTTTCTTTCCACTGTGTTTAGCTCCGGCAATTTAGAGGATTTACCTCTCTTAAACATCAGCAATATAAATTTTTTGATTAGGAAGTTACGAGATATCTGCAAGAAGACACGTTTTAGAAAACCTGATTGCAATTTCCATGCTAAATTTTTAGCTGCATTCCTGTTAAGAGCTTTCTGAGCCTTTTATTTTCTTAACCTGCATTAGTTTAAACTTTTCGTATCAAATAGTCCTTGCACTGAGGACCCATGAACGGAATAGTTCTCTTGATTTTGTTTAATAATATTGGCAACAGTTTGACGGTATACTTTCGAATGCTTGGCCAACATTTTGTTGGACCAAGTTGGGTTTAATAGAAAAATATTAAATAGTTTCAGTTATTTTGTCACTCATTTTAATCTTCTTAAAAATATATTCATTTATTTGACATAAAATATTATAACCGACATATTTAAAGAAAATATACAAACATGTGTTAAGAATTTTTCGATCTCACTCCTTATTTGTGAGAAAGAAAAAAACAGTTAAATAAATGTTTAAATAGAAAAATGTTAAGTAAATAAAATGAACATAAATATATTTTCATGTTTTCGTTTATTATTGTTACCACATTGATTTTGGGTTTCCCAAAACTATATGCCTGCTCACCCTAATACCTATAAATTTGATATTCCCAATTGTCCTTTTCATGCGTTACTTTGATTAACAACACACACGCGACCCAACTGGCAGTAGTTATAAGCCAAAAGCAAAATAAGGCCAGAACGTAAAAGTAAATCAACAGAAATAACAACATCAGTATCATCATAACCATAAAGGAGTTATTTGTTAATAAACACTGATATTCACACACACACACACGTATCCTTTTTAACTTAAACACATACAAATGTTTAACAAATTATGGCTCATATTACTATAACAACCAGGGATTTATTTAACTTATAAACTCTTGCTCCCTGTCTCTCTCACACTTTTGGACTCCTCTCAGTTACTTTTTTTCCTCTTAGTGTATGTGTTTATATGTTTGTGTTATATTTATGTTATTAAATAAAATACACTCTTTCTAATTTGTTATGTACTTTTGTATGTGTCTGTACGTTGAAATTAAATCCTGTTGCCAGGAATTATAAGAAAAGTCCAGTTAAATAACCAAAAACAAAAAAACAATCACCAGCAAATGAGAATTGGTAAACTGTCATGGAATCATAAATAATGTCCTGCATGTTGTTGTTCTGTTTGTTGATTGTTTTGTTTCTCTCCTGTGACTCATACACATAAATGCATTTATAATTTGTCTGTATAAGTTTGAATATAAATAAAAATGATTTTAATATGAGATGCAGTTTTTATAATATAAAAAATCAGGAGCGTAGTTTAGCTTTATAATAAAAGCTATGTTTTTGTCAAATTGTTTTTGTCCCATAGTGCAAGTTTTATTCATATTTTTCACTAAATATTTTGTACGTCAAACTATACGTAATTTTGTAAACTAAAAATTTGAAATTTTTTCAAAAGGGAAATTGCGTTTATTTTTATATCTTTAATTATAATTATAATATTATATTGTCAGAAAAAAAAACAATAAAAATTCGTAGAATTTTTGCTATAATATAAAAACACAGAGTGAATGTCAGTTTTATGACATTCATGCATGAGTAAATTTTTTTAATGAAACAACTAACAATTTACATGACTTTTGTTATATTTAGTGTCCACAAAATAATTATTATCACCTTTTATATAGACATTTTTTGTTAATTTAACAAAAATGTTCTCTTGAAAATTTCTCTTAACTCAAATAAGAAAAAACTATTCTCTTAAAAATTTCTCTTAACTGAACAAAAATATTCATCTGAAAATTATTCGTACTTTTACAAAGTTTTCTCCTGATTTATCAAAAACCTTTTATAGAAAACTTCTCTTAATTTATCACAAATTTTTTGTAGAAAATTTATCTTCATTTTGCACAAATTTTCTACAAAAAATTCTCCTGACTTCGCACAAATTTTCTATAGAAAATTTCTCCTAATTTTGCACAAATTTTCTGTAAAAAGTTCTCCTAATTTTGCACAAATTTTCTGTAGAAAATTTCTCCTAATTTTGCACAAATTTTCTATAGAAAATTCTTCTTGATTTATTACAAATTTTCTATAGAAAATTTCTCTTGATTTATCGCAAATTTTCTATAGAAAATTTCTCTTGATTTATCACAAATTTTCTATAGAAAATTTCTCTTGATTTATCACAAATTTTCTATAGAAAATTTCTCTTGATTTATCACAAATTTTCTATAGAAAATTTCTCTTGATTTATCACAAATTTTCTGTAGAAAATTCCTCTTGATTTATCACAAATTTTCTGTAGAAAATTCCTCTTGATTTATCACAAATTTTCTATAGAAAATTCCTCTTGATTTATCACAAATTTTCTATAGAAAATTCTTCTTGATTTATTACAAATTTTCTATAGAAAATTCTTTTTGATTTATTACAAATTTTCTATAGAAAATTCTTCTTGATTTATTACAAATTTTCTATAGAAAATTCTTCTTGATTTATTACAAATTTTCTATAGAAAATTTCTCTTGATTTATCGCAAATTTTCTATAGAAAATTTCTCTTGATTTATCACAAATTTTCTATAGAAAATTTCTCTTGATTTATCACAAATTTTCTATAGAAAATTTCTCTTGATTTATCACAAATTTTCTATAGAAAATTTCTCTTGATTTATCACAAATTTTCTATAGAAAATTTCTCTTGATTTATCACAAATTTTCTATAGAAAATTTCTCTTGATTTATCACAAATTTTCTATAGAAAATTTCTCTTGATTTATCACAAATTTTCTATAGAAAATTTCTCTTGATTTATCACAAATTTTCTATAGAAAATTTCTCTTGATTTATCACAAATTTTCTATAGAAAATTTCTCTTGATTTATCACAAATTTTCTATAGAAAATTTCTCTTGATTTATCACAAATTTTCTATAGAAAATTTCTCTTGATTTATCACAAATTTTCTATAGAAAATTTCTCTTGATTTATCACAAATTTTCTATAGAAAATTTCTCTTGATTTATCACAAATTTTCTATAGAAAATTTCTCTTGATTTATCACAAATTTTCTATAGAAAATTTCTCTTGATTTATCACAAATTTTCTATAGAAAATTCCTCTTGATTTATCACAAATTTTCTATAGAAAATTTCTCTTGATTTATCACAAATTTCTATAAAAAAATTGTTTATGAAAATTTTCTTAGAATTTCGCATTAATTTTTATAGAAAAGTTCTATTAATTTTCACATTTCTCTTTACTTATTTATTTTCAAAAAAACTCTTAACTTGAGATTTCTTCTGCTTGTGATCTAATATAACACCTCTTTTTTCATCACTCCTTTCTGATACACGAGTGCCTGCAAATTTATTTATTTTCTGTCAAATTCTTCATAAAAATTATCATAATTTTTTTTACTTTTTTCCTCTCCATTTTAGGTCCATGTGTTTTTTTTTTTCTTTTTTGGTTTATTGTTTTGATTGTTTGTAATAACCTTTTCGTAACTTTAGCAGATCTCTGCATGACCAGCAAAATTTTATTTCACTTTAGTCTTTCCTTAAAAATATATCCTACATTTCAAATTATCCTTTAATACACACGCACACATACATACATCAAACATTATTATTATCCTTTGTTTATAACCAACAAAAATTATATCCCAATAAGTGTGTTAAAGCTTTGTGGACTCAAAAAAAAGGAAACGAAACAAATCATGGGTCGTGTGTTTGTGTTCAATGAATTGTCCGCTCTGTAACCAGTGACACATTAAATTTTATGTTATGAGTTTATATTTTAATCATATAAATATGTATGAATGTGTCTTATGATTCTGTGTGTATGTAAAAATGCCTTTTCACATTTGATGTGATTTTTATTGTCCTTTAAACGTAAAGTTTTGGGAAAAAAATATGCGATAATATTATGATGAACCATGATGTTTTATTTTTATTATATTTTCTCTTTTCAGTTTTTCGTTTAGTGGTTTTTTATGAGATCTGTCACAAAATTTCTCATTACAGAGTTGACAAATAAATTGTTTTAGTAGACAAGTTTGTTTTTTATTGTCATTAGACCATACGCATAGGACGATTATAATTATTAAGTCATGTCCTTTTTTTGGGAGGTCAGAAAATTGAATGATTAATATTTATATAATTGAAAAGTTTATTAAGGAACAATTTTTAGTTTAAGGGATTTAAGTTTATTTTTATGCTGTAATAATAATTTATAGTTAATTTTTCTTATTTCTTAATTTAAACAGAAAATTTGGTAGAAAAATATATTTCCCTTGATTCAAAGAGGATTTTCTACAGAATATTTCTCTTTATTTATAGAAAATTTCTACTCATTTATTAGGGATTTTGTATTGAAAATTTCTCTTTATTTAAAGAGGATTTTCTATAGAAAATTTCTCTTTATTTAAAGAGGATTTTCTATAGAAAATTTCTCTTTATTTAAAGAGGATTTTCTATAGAAAATTTCTCTTTATTTAAAGAGGATTTTCTATAGAAAATTTCTCTTTATTTAAAGAGGATTTTCTATAGAAAATTTCTCTTTATTTAAAGAGGATTTTCTATAGAAAATTTCTCTTTATTTAAAGAGGATTTTCTATAGAAAATTTCTCTTTATTTAAAGAGGATTTTCTATAGAAAATTTCTCTTTATTTAAAGAGGATTTTCTATAGAAAATTTCTCTTTATTTAAAGAAGATTTTCTATAGAAAATTTCTCTTTATTTAAAGAAGATTTTCTATAGAAAATTTCTCTTTATTTAAAGAAGATTTTCTATAGAAAATTTCTCTTTATTTAAAGAAGATTTTCTATAGAAAATTTCTCTTTATTTAAAGAAGATTTTCTATAGAAAATTTCTCTTTATTTAAAGAAGTTTTTCTATAGAAAATTTCTCTTTATTTAGAGGATTCTCTGTATTATATTTCTCTTTGTTTAAATAGCATTTTCTGTAGATAATTTCTCTCTGTTTAAAGAGGATTTTCTATAGAAAATTTCACTTTAGTTTAAAGTTTAGTGTATCTCTTTTTGGTCTTGTAATTTTTTCCCCTTCCTCTTCTTCTCTTCCAATTAAAATATTGTTACTTTCGTTATTTATTTTTATTTTTAAAAACTAAAAGATTTTCTTCATAAATTTATTAATTTTTGTGTGTTAAAAAAGTTTAATTGAAATTCTCATGCTTGAGTAAATTTGTGGTCGTTAGCAGACAAAAAAAACCTTTTTTAGGTCTTCTTACTTTAGCAAATCTGTAGGAATGGGAGGGTGTCCTGAGGGTAATAAATTACTAAACAATAGAAACTAATGAACTTAAAATCATTTAATAACTAATAAATATAATTTAGTAATTACAATTTAGTAAAACTTAAAAGTTTCATTTTTCTCTTAAACTATTTTTTGGAGACTTGCAGCCCTGAACTGCTTGTTACAATTTTAAATTCAAATTTAATAATGTTTTGCAGTTAACCTTCTCCTTTATAAATATCCTTAATAGTCATAAACTTTATTTTCCTATTTTCATTATAATTTCAACATAAGTCGCCTAATTGTATAACAATAAATTTAAAGCAAAAACAACGAAGCGAGTGTAGACCAGCCAACAGGAAGTAAAGAAAAAAGAAACGGAAGGAATAAACTTTTCCTTCTATAATTATTGTTTGTGTCCTTTTATCCTTTACGTATATATATCTCTTTCTTTCTCTTCATCAATAGTTTTCGCAGTTTTTTTTTGGGAGGAAAATCTGGTAAAATATTATTGATAGAATTATAATTGAAATTGTAATTTAATAACTTAAAGCAGATGTTTTGTTAGGGGGCAACAACAACAACAACTAAACTCATTTGAACTAAAAAACTCTTAGTTGAACTCAATTCAATAAATGAAAAATTAACAAAAAGAAATTCGAAATAAAGAATTGAACTCAATTCAACTATTCGTATATATCACAACTCCATCGAAATGGAAACAAATTCTCAAGAAGGAAAAAAGGAGTAGAATGTTTAAGAGAGAAAAGGGAGCATAATTTGTGAAAAATGTTTGAAATTGTTGTTGAAAAAAGTTTTTGTATTTTTTTTTGCAAATTTTGCTATTAAAAGATTATTTTATAGAAGTTTGTTAAAAAATGTCCTAGAAAATGGATTTTCTATTATAAACATATTTTACAAAATTTCAATTAATTTTAAATTATTTAAATGAGTTTTATAAAAACTTTATTTCTTTATATTTTTGTTACTAATTGACATTTTTCTTCTTCTTTTTTTTCATTTCAGGTATAATTTTTTAATAATTTAATCTTTTATAAGTGAGTAAAAATGAATTTAGAAATATATTTGTGGTAACTGCACCTTTTTGTAGCTTTCAGAGAGAGAGAGAGAGTCCAAAATATCCTTTATACTGTAGTTTAGTGTTAGTGTACAACAAAAAAAAATATAAAATAATATTATTACTACTTTAAACTTTTTCAATTAATTTTATTTTATTTTTTGACCTAAATAAATATTTAGTTTCTTCTTTTTTTCCGAAAAAAAATGTATCATTTTTAGCATTTTTAAAATGGGTTTTATATTTTTCCTCTTCCTTCTCATATTAATATTCCTACTTATGCTTAAGTGTGTGTGTGTGTGTGAGAACTGTGTATGTGTGTATTTTATACTTTATGTCATTTGCTGTTGTAGGTCCAGTATTTTTTGTTGTTGTTATGTTTAACTAATGATATATTTATATTGTAGTTTCATATGTTAAATATTTTAAAATAATTGAGAGTAAAATAATAGCACTGAATAAGTTATGTAACAGTTTTTATGATATAAGGAACGTAGTTTTTTACATTAGCTTTGAGTTAAGGTTCCAGTATAAGATTTAGGTTAGTTCTAGTTCAGATCTATTTCAGTTATTGTTCAGTTCTGGTTCAGTTCTAGTTCAGTACTAATTAAGTTCTACTTCAGTTATAGTTTTGTCCCAGTTTAGTTTTAGTTCAATTTTAGTTTAGTTCTAATTCAGCTTCAGTTTAGTTATAGTTGAATTCTAGTTCAGTTCTGGTTCAGTTCTCCTTCAGTTCTATTTCAATTCTTGATCAGTTCTAATTTAGTTCTAGTTGAATTCTAGATCAGTTCGAATTCAGTTTTACTTCAGTTCAAGTTCAGTTCTAGTTCAATTCCTGTTAAGTTCTAGTTCAGTTTTAGTTCAGTTCTGGTTCAGTTCTCCTTCAGTTCTATTTCAATTCTTGATCAGTTCTAATTTAGTTCTAGTTGAATTCTAGATCAGTTCTAGTTCAGTTTTACTTCAGTTCAAGTTCAGTTCTAGTTCAGTTCTAGTTCAGTTCCTGTTAAGTTCTAGTTTTAGTTCAATTCTAGTTCAGTTCTAGTTCAGTTCGAGTTTATTTCTAGTTCAATTCTAGTTCAATCTTAGCACATTCTTTTTTAGATTTTGGTTTAGATTTTTTTATTCTGGTTCAGATTCTAGTTTAAATTTTAATACAGATTGTAGTTCTGATTCTAGTTCAGATTCTGGTGCAAATCCTAATTCAAATTCTGATTCTAATTCAGATTCAACTTCAGATTATGTTTGAGATTCTAATTCAGATTTAAAAACGTATAATAAATCTGATTCCAGCTCAAGTTCTAGTTTATATTCCAGTTCAGATTTTAATTCAGAGTCTGGTTCGGGATCTAGTGCAGATTCTAGTTCAGATTCTGATTTAGATATCACTTTACGTTGTAGTTCAAATACCAGTTCAGGTTCTAGTTAAAATTCTTTCCCTGATTGTAGTTTAGACTCTAGTTCTGGATCTAGTTCAGATTCGAGGTTAAATTTCAGTTCGGAGTTTAGGTCCTGTCTTGTTTAGGTCGAAATTAAGGAAATTATTTAATTATTAAATTGTAAAAGTTATGCTGATAATGTATCCTCAACTGTTGCAGTTATAAAGTAAAATATATTAAATATATATTTTTGTAACAAATTTGTGATCATGTGTATGTGTTATTTATTTTTTGCCTTTTTTTTCTAAAATAAGCTCTAAAAGTTTTAATTTATTGTGTATGAGTGTTTTGTGTACATTTTCCTATTTTTTGTAATTAATTTTTAAAATTATTTATTTAGTGTGAAATTTTTAGTCTCTTTCCTTAAAAAGAAAGAACTTAAAATAGATACCATCATTTTATTAAATAGAAGAACTAAAAACTAAAGTAAATTTATTTTTTAAATGAGTTTATTTTAGAGCAGGCTCTTCTTATTTTTGAAGCAAAACGAAACTATTTGGTATCCAGAGGCTGTAAGAATGTGGAGGAAAACGGCCTTAAAAAATGAATTTTTGTTTTTAGCCTTTAGCTCTTTTTGTTGGTGCAAAGTGTCAAAAACGTGTTTATCTCTTATTTTTGGGTATGTTGCAGTGCAAATAGAGTAAATAGAGTTTAGATACGGAACGTGTAGGTTTTTATTGAGGTTAAATTGACAGCAGCTTCAGGAAAATAAATTGTGAAATTTTTGGGTGTAAAAAAATAAATTTAATGAGTTTTAAATATATTTGAAAATAAGTTAGGATGTTAAAATCGATGAAGCCCGACCATGTTATACCCTACACCACAATAAATAGAAGTTACGAAAAATTAATGAACTACCCTCGTATAATTTTAATTTTCTGATTTATTCTCTACTCTGCAGTACATTATTGTGACACTAACATTTATGTGAAATTTTATAAAATTTATAACGAATTTTCATAATAAATGAGAACTATAAGAAATTATAGACCGACCCTCGTATAATTTTGCACATCGATTTCTACTTATGTGTGTCTTAATTTGATTATTTGTTATTACAATACCTGCGTATATGTGAGATATTTGGTAGCTTCTTTGTATGGGGCTATGAAGTACAATGGATCGGCCCTCGCATATTTTGTTACGTCGTTTTAAAATATTAGAAAACTTTTTTGTGCCAAATTTAAACTTTAATCTTAAATCGTTTTATATTTAGGATTTGTATGACGTTAAAACCCATCCCGGGACGAACATTTTTATGGAAGGTACCTGGAATATTGGTCCGGTTATGTTTAATTTTAATATTCGTCCTTGGTTCAATATAATAATAACATATTCAAAATTTCATTGAGATTTCTATAAAATTATGTTCTGTAGACTGTTAACAACGATTACATGAACAGACAGACTGACAGACAGGCAGACGATTCAGAAAATGATTCTCATCGAACGGTGTACTTAAAAGTACACCGTGCAGAGTAACAGCATATTTCTGTATGCACAAACGCATAATACCCGAATCAATTTCGGTGGTGTAGGGTATCAAAAGAGAAATATTTACAAGTATGACCGGAAAAGTGTTGACACCTTTTAATTTAGACTTTTAGCTTTAATCAGTATGATCACGTTTTCATATTTTTTTTAAAGTTGTTTTCAAACGTTTTCTCCTAAATTTTTAGATTTGTATATTAAGGAAAAACTAAACACAAATATATTTACCTTCCGATATTTAACATTTTGACTTTATGTTAAATTATTTGGTCCAACAAACAATTTATTACATTTGGCAAAGTTATTACTTTCTTACAGGTTAATCACTTAAAAGCTTCTCTCACTACCTTAAGTCCTTACATGTAGATTTCAATTCCCTAACATAAGTATTTTTGACTTCAACTACAATTTGGCAGTAATACAGGATACAGTTTACTCTCCTTTTTCACTTCTTT
>PYHX02000495.1:34250270-34291400 GCA_004302925.2 Cochliomyia hominivorax | reverse complement strand
TTTTCTGACCTCCCAAAAAAAGGACATGACTTAATAATTATAATCGTCCTATGCGTATGGTCTAATGACAATAAAAAAAAACTTGTCTACTAAAACAATTTATTTGTCAACTCTGTAATGAGAAATTTTGTGACAGATCTCATAAAAAACCACTAAACGAAAAACTGAAAAGAGAAAATAAATAAAAATAAAACATCATGGTTCATCATAATATTATCGCATATTTTTTTTCCCAAAACTTTACGTTTAAAGGACAATAAAAATCACATCAAATGTGAAAAGGCATTTTTACATACACACAGAATCATATAACATTAGACACATTCATACATATTTATATGATTAAAATATAAACTCATAACATAAAATTTAATGTGTCACTGGTTACAGAGCGGACAATTCATTGAACACAAACACACGACCCATGATTTGTTTCGTTTCCTTTTTTTGAGTCCACAAAGCTTTAACACACTTATTGGGATATAATTTTTGTTGGTTATAAACAAAGGATAATAATAATGTTTGATGTATGTATGTGTGCGTGTGTATTAAAGGATAATTTGAAATGTAGGATATATTTTTAAGGAAAGACTAAAGTGAAATAAAATTTGCTGGTCATGCAGAGATCTGCTAAAGTTACGAAAAGGTTATTACAAACAATCAAAACAATAAACCAAAAAAGAAAAAAAAAACATGGACCTAAAATGGAGAGGAAAAAGTTAAAAAAAATTATGATAATTTTTATGAAGAATTTGACAGAAAATAAATAAATATGCAGATGCAGGCACTCGTGTATCAGAAAGGAGTGATGAAAAAAGAGGTGTTATTATAGATCACAAGCAGAAGAAATCTCAAGTTAAGAGTTTTTTGAAAATAAATAAGTAAGAGAAATGTGAAAATTAATAGAACTTTTCTATAAAAATTAATGCGAAATTCTAAGAAAATTTTCATAAACAATTTTTTATAGAAAATTTGTGATAAATCAAGAGAAATTTTCTATAGAAAATTTGTGATAAATCAAGAGAAATTTTCTATAGAAATTTGTGATAAATCAAGAGAAATTTTCTATAGAAAATTTGTGATAAATCAAGAGAAATTTTCTATAGAAAATTTGTGATAAATCAAGAGAAATTTTCTATAGAAAATTTGTGATAAATCAAGAAATCAAGAGAATTTTCTATAGAAAATTTGTGATAAATCAAGAGAAATTTTCTATAGAAAATTTGTGATAAATCAAGAGAAATTTTCTATAGAAAATTTGTGATAAATCAAGAGAAATTTTCTATAGAAAATTTGTGATAAATCAAGAGAAATTTTCTATAGAAAATTTGTGATAAATCAAGAGAAATTTTCTATAGAAAATTTGTGATAAATCAAGAGAAATTTTCTATAGAAAATTTGTGATAAATCAAGAGAAATTTTCTATAGAAAATTTGTGATAAATCAAGAGAAATTTTCTATAGAAAATTTGTGAATAAATCAAGAAGAATTTTCTATAGAAAATTTGTAATAAATCAAGAAGAATTTTCTATAGAAAATTTGTGATAAATCAAGAGAAATTTTCTATAGAAAATTTGTAATAAATCAAGAAGAATTTTCTATAGAAAATTTGTGATAAATCAAGAGGAATTTTCTATAGAAAATTTGTGATAAATCAAGAGGAATTTTCTACAGAAAATTTGTGATAAATCAAGAGGAATTTTCTACAGAAAATTTGTGATAAATCAAGAGAAATTTTCTATAGAAAATTTGTGATAAATCAAGAGAAATTTTCTATAGAAAATTTGTGATAAATCAAGAGAAATTTTCTATAGAAAATTTGTGATAAATCAAGAGAAATTTTCTATAGAAAATTTGCGATAAATCAAGAGAAATTTTCTATAGAAAATTTGTAATAAATCAAGAAGAATTTTCTATAGAAAATTTGTGCAAAATTAGGAGAAATTTTCTACAGAAAATTTGTGCAAAATTAGGAGAACTTTTTACAGAAAATTTGTGCAAAATTAAGGAGAAATTTTCTATAGAAATTTGTGCGAAGTCAGGAGAATTTTTTGTAGAAAATTTGTGCAAAATGAAGATAAATTTTCTATGAAAATTTGTGATAAATTAAGAGAAGTTTTCTATAAAGGTTTTTGATAAATCAGGAGAAAACTTTGTAAAAGTACGAATAATTTTCAGATGAATTTTTGTTCAGTTAAGAGAAATTTTTAAGAGAATAGTTTTTTCTTATTTGAGTTAAGAGAAATTTTCAGAGAAACATTTTTGTTAAATTAACAAAAAATGTCTATATAAAGGTGATAAATAATTTATTTTGTGGACACTAAATATAAACAAAAGTCATGTAAATTGTTAGTTGTTTCCATTAAAAAAATTTACTCATGCATGAATGTCATAAAACTGACATTCACTCTGTGTTTTTATATTATAGCAAAAATTCTACGAATTTTTATTGTTTTTTTTTTTTCTGACATATACATATTATAATTATAATTAAAGATATAAAATAAAACGCAATTTCCCTTTGAAAAAATTTTCAAATTTTTAGTTTTACAGAATTAACGGTGATAGTTTGAACGTACAAAATATTTAGTGAAAAATATGAATAAAACTTGCAGCTACGGGAACAAAAAATTAGCTTTATTATAAAGCTAATTTACCGCTTCCTGATTTTTATATTATATTAAAAGCTGCAACTCATTTTTATTTTACATTCAAACTTATACAGACAAATTATAAAATGCATCCTATGTGTATGAAGTCACTGGAGAGACACAAAAACAATACAACAACAGAACAACAACCATGCAGGACATTATTTATGATTCCCATGACAGTTTACCAATTCTCAATTTGTTGGTGAATTGTTTTTTGTTTTTGGTTATTTAACTGGACTTTTCTTATATTTCCTGGGCAACAGCGATTTTAATTTCCATCGTACATATACATACAAAACTACATAAACAAATTAACCAACGTGTGTATTTTTTATTTAATAACGATAAATAAAACACAAACATATAAACACATACACTAAGAGGAAAAAAGAAAATGAGAGGAGTCCAAAAGTGTGAGAGAAACAGGGAGCAAGAGTTTATAAGTTAAATAAATCCCTGGCTGTTATAGTATATGAGCCATAATTTGGTTAACCATTTGTATGTGTTTAAGTTAAAAGGGATACGTTGAGTTTGAATATCAGTGTTTATTAACAAATAACTCCTTTATGGTTATGATGATACTGATGTTGTTATTTCTTGTTGATTTACTTTTACGTTCTGGCCTTATTTTGGCTTTTGGCTTATAACTACTGCCAGTTGGGTCGCGTGTGTGTTGTTAATCAAAGTAACGCATGAAAAGGACAATTGGGAAATATCAAATTTATAGGTATGAAGTGTGAGCAGGCATATAGTTTTGGGAACCCAAATCAACGTGTAAACAATAATAAACGAAAACATGAAAACATATTTATGTTCATTTTATTTACTTAACATTTTTATATTTAAACATTTATTTAACTGTTTTTTTCTTTCTCACAAATAAGGAGTGAGATCGAAAAATTCTTAAGCACATGTTTGTATATTTTTTTACAATATGTCAGTTTATAATATTTATGTCAAATAAATGAATATATTCTTAAGAAGATTAAAATGAGTGACAAAAATAACTGAAATTAATTTAATATTTTTTCTATTAAACCCAACTTGGTCCAACAAAATGTTGGCCAATGCATTCGAAAGTATACCGTCAAACTGTTGGCCAATATTATATAACAATAAGAAAATAAAAGGCTCAAAAAGCTCTTAACAGGAATGCAGCTAAAAATTTATAAACCAAAACAAAGCATGGAAATGTGGCAATCAAGTTTTCTAAAACGTGTCTTCTTGGCAGATATTTCGCAACTTCCTAATCAAAAAATTTATATTGCTGATGTTTAAGAGAGGTAATCCTCTAAATTGCCGGAGCTAAACACAGTGGAAAGAAAAGAGAATCGAAGGGCCAAAAAAAGGAGTCCGGAAGTGTAGTCTCGAGTAAAGTGACAGAAGGCACTAGAAAAAGGTCCAATGGAAAGGTTTCCGGAAAAGGTAGAAAATTTCTACATTAAAGATCACAACTATTAAAATGTATATTTTTAACTGTAATAATAATTTTAATAAAATAAAAGAGTTAAAATAGTAAGTTTAGTTATTATTTTATCTTTACATAAATAAAACTAATAATTATGTAAAAAACTTTAAATAAGGACTCAAAAAAGTCCTATGTAAAACATATGATATATATTTATAAAGTCCTTCAAACCTTTTTTTAAATATAATTCATTTTGTTGAACCACTTTCCATTCCCCATTTATCACTCGCAGGATGGAGCTCTTAAACTAATTTAATTTCGCTTTTAGTTTGCATTTGTATTTTATCAATTTTTCTCTCTTTCTATAAGCAAAACAAAAAACCTAAAATTTATTTTAACTTAAAACACTATATTTCTTTTTATATATTTTTATATCACAAACACTACCAACAGAGGTCCTTGTTGTTTCCTATATTTAAATTCGACAATTGGGATATTTTTCCTTTTTTTATTCAAACAAAAAGAAAAATTGTTTCTCTACAACAAAAAAAAATATATATAAAATAACTGACAAAGACTCACAGATACAACAAACAAAATAAAAAAATCAGAAGCAATTCCATTAGAAAATTTAGCCGTTAAGCACGTTTCAAAAGTGTGTTTTGGCAAATTGATAAAAAGGCAACAAAAATAAAAAAAAAAAAAACAAAAAAAAGGAGAGAACTACAATTTTGTTATCGCTAAAGTTGTTTTAGTATTTTAGGTTTTCGTACATTTATTTTCCATTTTGGTTGCAATAATTCCATTGAACAAATAAAAAAAAAAATAGGAAACAGGATACTCCTCCCATTGAATGCAATTGCTTTTGAGTTGCATTTGCATTTAGTCAATAACGTTGTCAATTTGGCTCTGAACTCTAAAAAATTCAATACTCAATGTTATCGTCATCATCATAATTATTCTCTACATCATTGTAGTCAATAACATCATCAACATAATCATCAATATGATCAATATAACAGCAACTACTACACAAAAGTTTTCACTACAAAACTCTCTAGTCAAGGGGTTTTTGACAAAAAAGCTAAAAAAATAAGGATGACCACTAAGTTTATATGCAGTAGCCAACATTTAGTTACAGAATCGGGAAAAAAATTTTCATAAATATTAAAAAAAAATTCTCTTTAAAGTAAACGAAAAACTTCAAATAAAAAAATTTTGAAATTTCGAGCTAAATTAAGAGAAATTTTAGCTCAATTATGAGAAATTTTCTATAAAAAATTTAACTTAATAAAAATTTGTTTAATTCCAAGCTAAAATCCCAATATGTTCTGTAATATATTTTGCAAAACCAAGAGAAATTTTCTATAGAAAATTTTTGCAAAACCAAGAGAAATTTTCTATAGAAAATTTTTGCAAAACCAAGAGAAATTTTCTATAGAAAATTTTTGCAAAACCAAGAGAAATTTTCTATAGAAAATTTTTGCAAAACCAAGAGAAATTTTCTATAGAAAATTTTTGCAAAACCAAGAGAAATTTTCTATAGAAAATTTTTGCAAAACCAAGAGAAATTTTCTATAGAAAATTTTTGCAAAATCAAGAGAAATTTTCTATTGAAAATTTTTGCAAAATCAAGAGAAATTTTCTATTGAAAATTTTTGCAAAACCAAGAGAAATTTTCTATAGAAAATTTTTGCAAAAACCAAGAAAATTTCCTATAGAAAATTTTTGCAAACCAAGAGAAATTTTCTATAGAAAATTTTTGCAAAACCAAGAGAAATTTTTCTATAGAAAATTTTTTGCAAAAACAAGAGAAATTTTCTATAGAAAATTTTTGCAAAACCAAGAGAAATTTTCTATAGAAAATTTTTGCAAAACCAAGAGAAATTTTCTATAGAAAATTTTTGCAAAACCAAGAGAAATTTTCTATAGAAAATTTTTGCAAAACCAAGAGAAATTTTCTATAGAAAATTTTTGGCAAAACCAAGAGAAATTTTCTATAGAAAATTTTTGCAAAACCAAGAGAAATTTTCTATAGAAAATTTTTGCAAAACCAAGAGAAATTTTCTATAGAAATTTGATAAAATCAAGAGAAATTTCCAATAGAAAATTTACAAAATCAAGAGAATTTCTCTATAGAAAAGTAAGTTTTCTAATGAAAAATTGTTCTCAACTGATGAGAATTTTCTAATGAAAATTGTTCTCAATTGATGAGAATTTTTCTAATGAAAAATTGTTCTCAATTTGATGAGAATTTTTCTAATGAAAAATTGTTCTCAATTGATGAGAATTTTTCTAATGAAAAATTGTTCTCAATTGATGAGAATTTTTCTAATGAAAAATTGTTCTCAATTGATGAGAATTTTTCTAATGAAAATTGTTCTCAATTGATGAGATTTTTCTAATGAAAAATTGTTCTCAATTGATGAGAATTTTCTAATGAAAAATTGTTCTCAATTGATGAGAATTTTTCTAATGAAAAATTGTTCTCAATTGATGAGAATTTTCTAATGAAAAAATTGTTCTCAATTGATGAGAATTTTTCTAATGAAAAATTGTTCTCAATTGATGAGAATTTTTTCTAATGAAAAATTGTTCTCAATTGATGAGAATTTTTCTAATGAAAAATTGTTCTCAATTGAATGAGAATTTTTCTAATGAAAAATTGGTTCTCAATTGATGAGAATTTTCTAATGAAAAATTGTTCTCAATTGATGAGATTTTTTCTAATGAAAAATTGTTCTCAATTGATGAGAATTTTTTCTAATGAAAAATTGTTCTCAATTGATGAGAATTTTTCTAATGAAAATTGTTCTCAATTGATGAGAATTTTTCTAATGAAAATTGTTCTCAATTGATGAGAATTTTTCTAATGAAAAATTGTTCTCAATTGATGAGAATTTTTCTAATGAAAAATTGTTCTCAATTGATGAGAATTTTTCTAATGAAAAATTGTTCTCAATTGATGAGATTATTTTTCTAATGAAAAATTGTTCTCAATTGATGAGAATTTTTCTAATGAAAAATTGTTCTCAATTGATGAGAATTTTTCTAATGAAAAATTGTTCTCAATTGATGAGAATTTTTCTAATGAAAAATTGTTCTTAATTGATGAGAATTTTTCTAATGAAAATTGTTCTCAATTGATGAGAATTTTTCTAATGAAAAAATTGTTCTCAATTGATGAGATTTTTCTAATGAAAATTGTTTCTCAATTGATGAGAATTTTTCTAATGAAAAATTGTTCTCAATTGATGAGAATTTTCTAATGAAAAATTGTTCTCATGATGAGAATTTTTCTAATGAAAAATTGTTCTCAATTGATGAGAATTTTCTAATGAAAATTGTTCTCAATGATGAGAATTTTTCTAATGAAAAATGTTCTCAATTGATGAGAATTTTTCTAATGAAAAATTGTTCTCAATTGATGAGAATTTTTCTAATGAAAATTGTTCTCATTGATGAGAAAATTTCTTCTTAATAGAAAAGAAGTTTGTTCTCAATGGAACTAAATTTTTACAAAAATGTGTTCTCAATTGAAGAAAACTTTTCTATGGAAAAATGTTCACAATTGAACATAAATTTGTTTCAGTTCAAGAAAAACCGAAATGTCCCACAGAATGTGTTTAATGACGTGTCATCTAGTTTTCTTTTTGACAGTTAGGGAACATTTTAATGTCACCACTAAATAAAAAAGCTCATTAAAATTCCAAAACTTTAACGATAATGACGCAGAAACTATTAGACTGGTAAATAAATAATAAAAAAGTAATTTAATGTTTATAATTTGAAGGTAAATTATTTATTATTCTATTAAAAATGTTGTACTGAAGCATGACTGTCAATATAGTTGACATTCACTCTCTTGACTCACTGGTTTCATTTCGTGTCTTTTAACCATCTTTGGCTACAATTGTCTGTGTCTTTTACGATTGTGCTAAAGAAAAATAATGAAAAAATAATAATAAAAATAATAAAATTGAATCATAATCTGATAGAAATTATTTAATAATGATTTTTTATTATTATTTTTCTTTGTTTTTATTTGTATTTTTTGTTAAAGCTCAGTGCACATGCCCCAAATAATTGAATTCTACATTTATTTAATTTTTTTGTTTTTTCAAATTGCCATTGTTTTGCCACATGTGTATGAGTGTGTGTACTGTGTGTGTGTGTATTTGTATAACGAAGGTGTGCTTAAACTTTCAAATATGAATGTTTTATTGTTATTGCACACATTTTGTTGCAAATGTTGCAAGTAGTAGAGTGAGCTTATGATTACCACACTTTTGCCATTACGTTTTGTTAACATTTTCTATTTTCAATATTTTTCTTTACATTTTTTTCTTTTACGGTCTCTTTTTCGATTTCTTGCATTTCAAAATAAATGAAAAATTTGTATTTTTGCACGTTTTTTGCAATTCGCACTATTTTTGTTTAAATGTGTGTTTTGTATTTTGTAGAGCATTTTTGTATTATTTTTTTCTAAATTTGGACTTCCTCAATGTCTTACTGTGACGACGCCGAGTTGCTGCTGCTTCAACGCTTGGCTGCGCACGCTCTTTTAATGTTTAACAATTTGTAGACATTTATATTGCAATTTAGTGCACTGAGATAGTGACTGCACTTAATATGTGGGTATGTGATGGTGTTTTTATTAGCGAAATGAGAGCAGCTTGGTGAAAGTAATTCCATGTAAACAACCATGTTGTCGCAACTATTGAACAAATCAAATATGCAGAGGAAACATATCGGGAAACTTGGTTTTAGGAATTTTGTTCAATTGAAGATAAAAATTTTTGTTGAATTTAAGAGAATTTTTCTCTAGAAAACTTTGTTCAATCGAAGAGAATTTTTCTCTAGAAAATTTTTTTCAATTGAAGAGAATTTTTCTCTAGAAAATTTTATTCAATTGAAGGGAATTTTTCTCTAGAAAATTTTGTTCAATTGAAGGGAATTTTTCTCTAGAAAATTTTGTTCAATTGAAGAGAATTTTTCTCTAGAAAATTTTGTTCAATTGAAGAGAATTTTTCGATAGAAAATTTTGTTCAATTGAAGAGAATTTTTCTCTAGAAAACTTTGTTCAATCGAAGAGAATTTTTCTCTAGAAAATTTTTTTCAATTGAAGAGAATTTTTCTCTAGAAAATTTTATTCAATTGAAGGGAATTTTTCGATAGAAAATTTTGTTCAATTGAAGATAATTTTTCTCTAGAAAATTTTGTTCAATTGAAGAGAATTTTTCGATAGAAAATTTTGTTCAATTGAAGAGAATTTTTCGATAGAAAATTTTGTTCAATTGAAGAGAATTTTTCGATAGAAAATTTTGTTCAATTGAAGAGAATTTTTCTCTAGAAAATTTTGTTCAATTGAAGAGAATTTTTCTCTAGAAAATTTTGTTCAATTGAAGAGAATTTTTCTCTAGAAATTTTGTTCAATTGAAGAGAATTTTTCTCTAGAAAATTTTGTTCAATTGAAGAGAATTTTTCGATAGAAAATTTTGTTCAATTGAAAAGAATTTTTCGATAGAAAATTTTGTTCAATTGAAGAGAATTTTCGATAGAAAATTTTGTTCAATTGAAGAGAATTTTTCGATAGAAAATTTTGTTCAATTGAAGAGAATTTTTTCGATAGAAAATTTTGTTCAATTGAAGAGAATTTTTTCGATAGAAAATTTTGTTCAATTGAAGAGAATGTTTTCGATAGAAAATTTTGTTCAATTGAAGAGAATTTTTTCGATAGAAAATTTTGTTCAATTGAAGAGAATTTTTTCGATAGAAAATTTTGTTCAATTGAAGAGAATTTTTCTCTAGAAAATTTTGTTCAATTGAAGAGAATTTTTCGATAGAAAATTTTGTTCAATTGAAGAGAATTTTTCTCTAGAAAATTTTGTTCAATTGAAGAGAATTTTTCTCTAGAAAATTTTGTTCAATTGAAGAGAATTTTTCTCTACAAAATATTGTTCAATTGAAGAAAATTTTTCTCTTGAAAATTTTGTTCAATTGAAGAGAATTTTGTCTTTTTTTTTGATCCTGGGAAATTAATCTTTTTAAAAGTAACTTGGCATCTCTGTTGGAACATTTTGAATCCAAAAAGCAGGCATATTGTTAAATAAATAACAACATTTTGTGCATTTGCCAGATAATGCACAAATTTACCGTCACCACTGCTGCCACCAAAAAATGCAACAACACCAAACAAAAACAAAAAAGATACAAAACACAAAAGAAAAAATACTTTAAAAAATATTATGTAAGCAAACATTTAACCAGGTTGCCTTTGTTTGGCATGACTAAATAAAAATAACTGAAAAAAACTACAAAAATAAAACTTAAAAAAGAAGAAAAAACTTAAATTAAAGAAATAAAGGTATTTTGATACGTTTGTTAAGTGAAGGCGTTACTAATGACGAAACAAGGCTAAAATTATAGCAACATTTTAAGAAAACGATACAATTTCATGTTTATTTCCTTCTTGAATAAAAGTTTTAAATTAGTTAAAGATATAAGTAGGTAGAAGTGAGTTAATTACTTCCTAAATAAGGAAAACTGAATTGAAATTTAATTAATTTTAACATTTTTAGAAATAAACAAAATTAAAAGAAAAAACTTGTTTTATTTAGGTAAAGAATTTAATGCAATTACGGGTGATAATAAGATGAAAATGCATTATTTTGTAAGAAAATATTTCAGTTATTTTTATGAAGTAATTAAAATTGAAATCACGTTTTATCGATGTTTGTAAGAAAGTGACATAAAATGAGGTCATAACATATCTGAAATATGCATAAAGTTTTTTTTTAATTATGACCCTCTTCAATTAATGGGTTTAGAAAACCATAACTCTTAACTAATATTCTGTCAATAATAATTAAAATGGATCATGTATTTTTAAAGAATGAGTTAACAACAAATGTGTAAGGACTGAGATCAAAAACCTCTAAACACACGTTCTTCATTAAAATTTGTAATTAAATTTTTATTTGATTTTTGAAGTCAAGTTTTCTTAAAAAAAATATTCCTGATGCATTATGGATTCTTGCTGCATTATAATAAAATATTTTATGCTGCAGATGCTCGAGGGAATGTTGAAAAAAGTTTAGAATCCAAAATAAGTCAAAATTTCCCAAAACGTTATTGGTGTGGCAAGCAAATGCAGTTGCGGCAAAAGAAGCCAATCGTATGCTCTATTAATACCGAAATTTTACATGGAAAAAAGTATTCAAAAAAGAGCTGCTTACACTCATAGGACTTCATAATGTCTCCACTTACTATGTCCTGACTTATCATCCTGACACTGAGGTAAACAAGCCCCTGAGTGGTAGAAGAACAATAATGTGGTATGTGTACCCTGATAGTCAAAATATCCTAAAAGTCTGCTGCTGAGACTTCTGGAGTTAAAGGAGAATTGTAGAACACAAAGAGATTTAAAACGGAGATGAATTTTTGTTCAGGCAAAGTTACAGAAGTGGCTGTAAAAAATGTTCGAAAAGTTTTCAAAATTTCATCAGTAGAGATTAAAACTATAAAAACAGCTTTAATTAATTGTAATAATAAAATAAAAAATAATAAAACATAAATATATTTTAGGAATTTTTTTAACTCACTTTTTACATAAATTCTCTTATTTATTTTCTAGTTCTCTTAAATTGCACTTTTTAAATAAACAGGGATCATGTGCATTACCAGAGTTTACAAAAAAAAACACTAAAATTAATAATATTCCAGCCAACTAAATAAAAAAAGTTATGTAATAACAGAAAACTGCAATAAATGATAAAAACTGCAAAAGAGAAAAAATAAAAAATAAAAACAAATAAAAAAGAGCCCACAAAAATAATAAAATGGCACAAAAAACCAGCATAAATAAAACCAAACCAAACAAACTAACATTTACAACAACTAGAAAAAACAACAACAAAACTGGAATGCACTTAAAAAAACACTCTACAACAACAAATTGACCACATTAAAAACAAGAGCAAAACTTAAATAAAACAAGTAAGAATGCTATATTCGGCTATGCCGAATCTTAAATACCCTCCACCACAAATTCGTGTAAAGTTAATACGTTAGGTTCCATAGACACACATATACTCACAAATGTATATAACACAGAAATACTTAATTAGTCACAAAATTAGTTACAATTTATGCTATAAAATTTTTCTATTAACTGCCTTTTTTCTACCAATTTTCATTGAGCTCTGTTAATTTTTGCGGATGTGAGCAGACAAAGAGATTGACGAAAATCGATTGAGATTTTGACTTGATGCAAGAATATATACATTATGGGGTCTGAAATAATTTATTCTTAGCGTTACACACAGAATGACAAAGTTAATATTCTCTCTCTACCACTTGTACTGTGGAGCGTATAAAAACAAAAAATATGCTTGTTATAAGCTCAAAACTATTTTCCGGGAAGGGGTCTTATATGTAGCTCCCATATAAGACCCCTTCCCGAAGTTTGGACCAAGATTGTTCATATTTATAATATACTTTGTTTATAGTTAGAAAAATCATTGTGCTAAATTTTAATGGAATTGATCTTTATTTAAATGTTTTATAAACTCTAATCCGTTTTCCGAAAATCCCGTTATAAGGGAGCTATAGGAAAATTTGGACCGATACAGGGCAAATTAATATAATATCTTCAGAACAGTTAGCAAAATAATTGTGTCGACTTTCAGTAGAATTGGTCTTTATTTACTCGAGAAGGGGCGGTTTAATGGAGCTATATCATAATATAGACCCATTTTAATAAAGTTTACAACATATATTTAAAATAGCTAGAAAATTAGTTGTGCCAAATTTCAATAGAATTGGTTCAAATCTAAAAGTGTTATAAGCTATAAATCATATTCCGGGAAGGGGCCTTATATGGGAGCTATATCAAAATATGGACCCATGTAAATAAAATTTATAGTATATATTTAAAATAGTTAAAACAATAATTGTGCCAAATTTTAAAAGAATTGGTTCCAATTTAAGAGTTTTATGAGCTATAAATCAAATTCCGGGAAGGGGCCTTATATGGGAGCTATATCAAAATATGGATCCATATTAATAAAATTCACAATATATATTTAAAATAGTTGAAACAATAATTGTGCCAAATTTCAAAAGAATTAGTTCAAATTTAAAAAGTTTTATAAGCTATAAATCATATTCCGGGAAAGTCCTTATATGGGAGCTATATCAAAATATGGACCCATGTTAATATAATTTATAACATATATTTAAAATAGCTAGAAAATCAGTTGTGCCAAATTTCAAAAGAATTGGTTCAAATTTAAGAGTTTTTATGAGCTATAAATCACATTCCGGGAAGGGGCCTTATATGGGAGCTATATCAAAATACGGACCCATGTAAATAAAATTTATAGTATATATTTAAAATAGTTAAACAATTATTTGTGCCAAATTTCAATAGAATTGGTTCCAATTTAAGAGTTTTATGAGCTATAAATCATATTCCGGGAAATGGCGTTATATGGGAGCTATATCAAAATATGGACCAATGTTAATAAAATTTATAACATATATTAAGAATGGTTTAAAAATTAGTTGTGACAAATTTCAGTAAATTATCTTAAAATTGCGGTCCATATGACACAAAGAGTTTGGGGTGTATCAAAATTTTGCATATTATAGCCTATAACTTTTTTCCGGTTAATCAGATTTTGATAATTTTTGGCACGATGATGAAGCACGTGTAATTGTATGCTAAAATTAATTTTTTGTTTTAGTCCAATTACATTTTAGAAGAAATTATAGGAGTTCATTTTTGAAATTTTGAGGTTGTTTCAGATATCGGTCTATAACTTCCTTGCTTATAAACCGATATAGCTGGTTTTAAATAGCAAACTGCTTAGGACAATAACAAATAATGTGGCCAAGTTTTATTGAATTCGGTCAATTATTCTAGGCGTGAGAATGTTTCCAACAGACAGACAGACGGACAGACGGACAGACGGACAGACGGACAGACGGACATAGCTAAATCGACTCAGTTTTTGATTTGATGCAATAATATATATACATTGTTGGGTCTGAGATGATTCCTTCTTGGCGTTACATACAGAATGACAAACTTAATATACCCTCACCACTTGTGGTGGTGGAGGGTATAAAAACAACAAAATACTATATGTAGTTGGTAAATGCAACAACTACAACAACAATATAGAAATAGTAAAACATAAAATGACTGATGCTTTTAACAGACAAACAGTTGCACTCATAAACATGCTTACACACACACACACACACACAATAGAGTGCACTTTGGCAGGCCTATAAACGTTCGACTTAACAAAACTATACAGAAAGTCAGTTGAAAAGACAGACAGAGAAGCAGACAGACAGTCCAACATTCAGTTAGTTAAACTGACCAACAGTTGTGAAAATTTAAACATGTTAATTGTTGGGTAAAAGTCGTATTACATGAGTTGTGGTGGCTTGTGGATAAAGAGAGAAAAAATAAATGCAGAGATTTTTTAGCAATTTTTTTTAAGTGTTAAAATTAAACAACGATTATTTATTATAAAAGAAAAAAAAAACGGATCATTAAATGAGGTAATAATATGGTTATTGATTGTTTGGGGGGAGTTTTATATAAACAAAAAAAAAAACAAAATCTCTCAGAATATTAGAACAAAATCTTTCTACAGGAAACTGTCTTTAATCGTAGATGATTTCTTTTAATGAGATCTTCTGCTCCTGCCCTTATTAAAGAATTAATTTTAACTGGGATCTCAGTTCTCTTAATTCTAGTTTCTCTATAAAACTTTCAGTCTTCTTCGTCGCAAACACTTATATATTCGCTGCAAACATTTATTGTTATCACCAACATGTGAATTGTTGAAAATATTTTTATTTTGATAAAAATTTCGTTGCTGTAATAAAATTATTTTTATTAAATAAAAAAAAACGAATTGCGGTCGCAATATGTTTGGAAATATATTTGACTGATCACGATTTTATTGTTATTAAATTTTGTTATTAGAACAAAATATTTTTTTCATTTACAAAATGAAGCGAAAAAACGGATTTTTAATTGAACTAACAATTTTTTTAGTTACGATAAAAATATTCTTAGTGGCAATAACAATAAGTATTGTTATCAATGCAAATAAACATATTTTTTATTGCTATAAAAATTAATTTAGAGACGATAACAATAAATTTTGTCATCAATACGAAATCACAATGCGAATAAACAAACTTTTTATTACAATAACAATATTTTTATTGAAATAACAATATTTTTGTGATGACAACAATAACGATTGTTGTATTACTAGGCTAATAAAAAAATATTTTAGTTACGGTAACAATATTTAATAACAAGAATATGATGCTTCTTGTTTATGGTTACCGCAAACATATTTTTTCTCTGCGTGAAAAAAAATCATATTGCAACAAATCAAAATCGGGGTCGATTTAGCTATATCCGCGTTTTGTTGGCACGCTCACATCCATAATAATTAGCTTAGCTCATTGAAATTATATATCATTGTCATCAGAAGTTTCCTATTTTAAATCGTTGAAATCGATTCCGTTCAAAAAAAAATGTTATGGACCTAAATCTGAGTCAATCTCTAGAAAATTTTCATATCGCTAATTTTTTAAATTGGTCTTGTAGTTAATTTCTTACTAACAAAATTTTAAAGACTAAAAATATTTGGAAGGGGCACGGTGGGATTGATAGCCTCCTTAATGATAGCCTCCTTATAAAACAGAAATTTCTCTTAATAAACTGATCGTGATTTTCTGACAAAAAATTTAATGATCTGGAATTTATAAAGTATTTCTCTTAAAGTCTTCTCTTCATTATATAAAACTCTAAAATTTTTTTTATTAAAAAATTAACGTATGATCACAAATTAACATCATAACTATCTGTATAAAATAAGATCCAACATATTCTCTACCTAAATGGTTCATTCGAAATGCGATCAAACTCTTCTCTTTATGATTATTTTTGTAATGATTTTCCTTTTAATGAAAACAACATGATCTCTTGAGAAAAAATA
The DNA here is from genome assembly GCA_004302925.2 of Cochliomyia hominivorax. Taxonomy (NCBI): domain Eukaryota; kingdom Metazoa; phylum Arthropoda; class Insecta; order Diptera; family Calliphoridae; genus Cochliomyia; species Cochliomyia hominivorax. The sequence goes on along the minus strand of PYHX02000495.1, from coordinate 34,275,300 downwards.
TTCGCTATAATTGTGAACTAATTTTCTATGAACCACTTTAATTATAATCGTTATTTTCTGAAGAAAATTTTGATATTCCGAAATTTCTCTCTTAAGTTATTTTTTTTATAAAAATTGTCATTAAATATCTTCTAATTTTGGTGAAAAATTAAAAAATTTTACTCTGCCTTAAAATGATCACATAAAATTCTTTTGACTCTCCTATTGATCAATTTGCGATCAGAATATTATTTTCAAACAATTTTGTGGAAAATATAATTTAGCGTGAATATAAAAGTTATTACATGTGATCATTAGATCTTGGAATTGTAATTATCAAAATTATGAATATTTTCGAAAATGAAAAATAAATATATAAAAACGAATTCCACCTCCCTCCCGTATCCCTCCGTCCAGTTTGATGTCCATATAAAGCTTATATAGTTAATGATATTTTGGCCTAAAAATGAAGCCAATTGAAATTGTTTATAATCAGTAAAAAATGTCATATAGGTCTCATAGTAATGTTTTCCCGGAGCAGGATCACTTAATCTAGTAGAGATCTAATTATTATTTCAAATTCCTTTTTTCCGAACTGATTTCAGATCTTCCTTTAGAATTTTCTATAGTTTTAGAAACCAATTTTTAGATATCTAATTTAAGTGGACTACACAATAAAAAATAACTTGGTTTTTTGCCTATAACTTGAGTTTTTAGCTGCAATGAGAAATGGGTGTATAACTTTGTGTATTCTGAACTAATTTTAAAGGTTAAATTGCTTAAGATTAACCAAACAATCAGGACAAACTTTGTTGAGATTAGATTATCAGTTCCAATTTGAGTGACAAAAACACAGAGATGGATGGATAGAAGAACATTTTGAATTGGTTTGAGAACATATTTAATTTGAGACAAGTGGATATAACCTCATTTTACACCTTTAGTGGTGAAGAGATTATAAAAACAATGAATTTAAATTGCGAATAGAGTTATTCAGATGTATGGATGTATTACTTTGTATAAACTGAAACCATCAGGGCAAACTTTACTAAGCTTAAGCGACCGTAAACAGAGAGATGGAGGGACAGGCGAACACAGCTAAATCGATTCTGATTTTGATTTTTCCAAGACAATATTACCTCATTTCAGCTATGTAGTAGAGAAGAGATCATGAAAAGAATGAATTTTAATTCGGAAAAGTAAAAACTCTTTTTAAGTAAAATTTTGCTTGATTTAACAAAATTTCTTATTTAAATACAAAACAAAACTCCCCTCATAAAAAACGTAATTTTCCGAAAACCAAAATCTATTGTAAAAAGTTAAACCACCAGTTAAAAACCAGTTAAATCAGGCTTAAATATTATATTTTTTGTTTAAATTCATTTTTTATTTTAGGCAACTTTTTTTTGTTTGAATTGTTCCTTTTTTTGTTAATAAATATTTTTTGTTTGTATTTTTATTTGAAGCTGGTTTAGGTTGTTTAAGTGTATGAATTTGTTTATGTGTGAGTATTAGATTCTCCACTATTAGAGGATTTTTTGTTTGGTAGAAAAATACAAATATGGATATGTGTGTGTATGTGTGGCAAAAAGAGAGTTTTTTTTTGTGAGGACTTGTTTTATATTTTGGCTTTTAGTGGATTACGGTTATTTATGTGGTAATTGCGATTTCAAAAAGGCACACATTTTTTGTTTTTGTTTCTTTTTTATATTTTTAGCTAAAAACTTTTATTTGATATTTAATTCTTTGTTACCAACTCCAGTTGCTTTTCTTTCTCTATTGTTTCTAATAAAAACAATAGAAAAAGAAATTAATTATAACGAGCAAGACTGCTATATTAAGCTGTACCGACTTTTTAATATCCTCCACCACAAATTCGCGTGAAGTTAATGCGTTATGTATCATACATAGACAATCACACACACAGGAAACTTCTCAGGATTATAACAGATACTCAGGCCAAATTTCATTGAAGTCTGTCAAGTTTTGTGGATCTGAACCTGCCAACAACAGACAGGTAATCAACTAAAATTTTGATATGACGGAAAAACATAGATATTCTCTATGGGATCTGAGATGACTTCTTTTTAGCGTTACAGACAGAATGACAGATTTAATAAAGATACCCTATGTTGAATCTGTCATTCCGTCATGTCATTAGGGTATCACCACTTGTGGTACTGGAGGGTATAAAAATATTGTTTAGAAGTTTTAGGTTTTTTAAAATTAATATTTATGTTATCGTCTTGAAGACTATTAGAGGGGATTTTTATCTCAGTTCAAGGATTTTTTAAAAGCAGCTTTTTTGTTTAATTGTTTGTATTTAAATATGACTTTCAATTTCTTAATGAAGTGTCTACAATTAAATAATTAATTGCGCAGTTTCCTGTTACTTAAAGTTTAATGATGAGAGAGTTTGGATCTGATTAAGATCATTTTGAAGTGTCTTAATTGTTGTTAACTTGAAATAATCTTGATTTATTTTTATTTTTTTAATTATAGTGATTTGAAGATTATTATTTTTTTAGGAAAATGGAAGGTAATTGTAGAAACTTTTTGAAAGTTTTGGTATTGAAATTGTATTGAAGAGGTTATTGAAGTGCTGACTTTTAAGGTGGTAAAAAAGCTTAATGTTTGTCTTTTTAAACAAGATTTAAAATTCGAGTGATTATGGTGTTTTAGAAGATGTTTAATTGCTTTCAAAGTGCTTTATATTTAGTGTTTTTATTTTAATGAATTTTATAAAAAAATGAGGAAGACAGACAGAAGGACGGACGTAATTAAAATTTGTAGTTTCAAAAATAAATTTATGTTAAGAATATTTGAAAAGCTTAAGAAAATGTAGTTTTGAGTGTAATTATAAAATGTTTCAAGAAATCATTCCATATTTTTCTAATTATCAGTCATTTGATGAATCATTATGGCCAAATTTTGTTTTCCATAAATGAATATAAAACCAAATAAATTGAAACGATTAAGAAGGCTAAAATTACTTAAATTCAATTGATTTGAGTTAATTAGACTTAATTGTCTATATATACAATTTATAGAAAATAAATTGTTGTTAAAAAAAGTAATATTTGACCTTTTGAACTTTTTTTATCACAAAATTTTTAAGACAGGCGGACAGAAGGACAGACATTTTTGAAATGAATTGGAATGCAACATTTATCGACTTTATGTACAATATCATAACTTGGACATTATAATTGATAACCCATGTGAAATTTTTTAAAAATGCAGCACAATTGTATTTTTTCTTTTAAACTGATTGTTACTCTAATTTTGGTCGTTTCATGTTTAATTGATTTTACGTTAAAAAATTTAAAGACGGACGGACGGATAGAGGGATTTTACAAATTTGAAAAACTTAAAAGCTCTTGATAATAACAAATCTATTTGGTATAAAATCTTGTATCAATGTTTTACTACATTTTTGGATTTTAGTTATAGAAGATTAGCGGCACCAGTAGAATCTTGTATTCAATTAAAAACCAGCAGAATATTTTTCTAAAAGTAAATTTTATCCAAACATAATATATAATACCAAATTCTACGAGGGCCGGTAAATTTTACAACACTTCCCTATATTTTATTTACATAGTACAATTTCACATTATTGAGGTATTTTTTGAATCTGTTGAAATTGCTGTTTAAGGAACCTTAAATAAAATCTTTAAGAATTAAGACATTATTATTTTACACATTTTTAAAATATTGCAAAAATCAGTTTTGATTTTAAAAATTTATCAACTTTTCAACTATTTTAATTATTCATAAATTTTGAAATTGAAAGAAAAAAAATAAATAAAAAGACAGACTGACGTCACATAGATTAATTGGAAAACAAATTTAGACATTTCAGAATATTTAAAATGTTATCAAGCTTTTGATTATAGAACTATTAAACATTTTAAAGGAAATTTATAACCTTCAATTTCCCCTGAAGTTTCAAACAAGACATTTTTATTTTTTAAAGGTTAGACGGAAGGACGGACATTTTAGTAGTAATTAAGATCAGGCAATTTTTTAAATTTAATACTTAATTTGAAAGTTCTAAAACTCTAGTTTAATTACATTTATAAAATATTTTAAAAACCCTATAAATTTTATAAGGTTTTTGCTGTTAATTCTTCTATGTTTTTACTAATTTCTTAAGCAATTAAATTGTAATCTTTTACTCGCCGCCACTTTTTGTTTATTTTAAGTTTTCTTTTAAATCTTGTTTCTTTTCTTTTTGGTTGCAACTTTTATTTTCTTAATGTTTTGTTGTTGTTTATTTAATTTTTTTTGTAGTTTCTTAATTGCATGTAATGTTAATGAAATTTTTGTGGCTTCAATAAATTTCATTTTCAGAGCAATTAAATAAATGAAACATTTACGAAAACACAACAACAAAGAAAACTCTAAAACACACACACTCACACATTTTGAGGTTTTACAACTTAACAAAAAGTTTTAGTAGTTTTTCTTAAATTTTTTTCAGAGTTTTGCTAAACCAAGAAATAAACAAACAATTTTTGTTTCCGATTTTTTTCTTAAGTTTTTTTCTTTTTTGGAGCAGCAATTGAATGCAGCAAAAAATAAAACATAAAATTCATTTAATTGAAACTGAAAATTAATGGTTAAAATTTTAAATTTAAAATCACACACACACGCACGCAGAAAAATATTGCATAAAAATTGTTATATTTTTTATTAAAAAAGCAAAATAAACTAGTTTAACATAAAAGAAATAAAAATTTAACACTTTAAGAGCTTAAATTGCTGTTATAGAGAGCGAGAGAGAAAGCAAGAGGAAATACCGGAAATGTTACAAATATAATGCGGATGTAACACTTACTTAAACATCATATATGCTCACAACACTCTCCCAAATACACCTCACACAAACACACACACACACCTCTTTAGAAATGAAAAATACCTGTATTTTTTTTATTATGAAAAATTTATGAAAAGAAAACGATTAACATCTTTTGCTTTTCATTTCAAGCTCTTTTTTTCGTAAAACTAAAATTTTTGAACAGACAATTTGTAATTTCGTTTTCTTTTCATTTTTAGCAACAAAATGCAAAAACAATTTTAAGTTCAAAGCCAAGTTTAATATACAAAATTGTGCTCTTTTTTTGTTCACTATAACAGAAAAAAAAGAAAATAAATTATTTAAGTTTATTTCAAAAATATCATCATCCATATCTACATATTAAAGGAGTGAGATCGAAAACTTCTTAACATACAAACATTTTAATAAAAAATTAAATCACTAAATTACAGTTTTAATTTTTATTTTTTTTACACAAAATATATAAATTTTAATAGTTGAAATCACTGGTGATGAAATTTTGAATCTTTTTCGGAAACCCTGCCATTAACGCTTTTATAATGGTTTGAAAGTCAGCTCCATTTAAAAACTACACCACACTTTGGGACACCTTTTTGTGCTCTTCAATATTCCTTTAACCAGATCTCAATATCTCTCTACTGAACTTAAATATGGGCCGTTCGGAAGATTTATCTGTCTTGGAACAAATACCACATAATTGTTCTTGAACACACAGAAAAACTCAATGTAAAATCAACTAAATTGGAAATAATTTAACTTTTTCAGTTATGATTTTGTTTCATAGATAAAAAATGTTAATTTAACATTGTTTCATAGTAAATACAGTTTCTTGAGAATATTCTCGAGATTTTACTATTTAAAAGTAATTAAAAAAATTATCGTCATAGAATTTTTGACATTAATATCGAAAGATTCTAATATGTACAATATTATTTCATCACAAGCGTAAAAACACTTAATTTAAACGAAATGAAAAAAAATTAATTAAATTTCAAATCAACTAGGTTCAATGTTGATTTTGCTTATGATTATTTTCTGTGCGTATCGCTTAAGGGCTTGTTTACTATAGTGTTAGGTATTAAGTCATGCCAAAAATAAAATATTATGAAGACTTATGAATGGAAGCAGCCTTTTTTGTGAACATTCGTTGATGAAAATTTCGGTATTTATAGAGCTTGACTTCTTTTGCCACAACTGCATACTAAGAATTTTTTGGGGAAAAGTGATTACTTTTGGGTGCTAAACTTTTCTTCAACATTCCCTCAAGCAAGTTTCATCATTCATTATTCAGCAAGAATATTTTTTTTGAAAACTTGACTTTAATTTCCGTGCTCCGGTTTTGGCCTCTAAATTTTTCGAAACGTTCTGTCAAAAACGTTTCAAGCCTGTTATGTTTTTATACCTGCATTAGTTTTATATCAAATAATCTGATCACTAAGCTAATAAGGAGCCCGGATATATAAGGAGCCCTTTAGCAAATTCCTTGTATTGTTTAATAACAGCAAACCTTGGCCAACTTTTTGTAGGACCAATTTGGGATTGTTGAGAATGTTTAATCATTTTTTGTATGCACTTTTTTCCGGTGACTCATTTAAATCATATTGACAATTTATCCATTTGTTTGACATTAAACATAATAACTGACATGTTTTACAACGGTAACTTGATCCAGAAAATATCGAATCATATTTGGGTTAATTATTTTAATAAAAAAACTTGTGTTAAGAATTTTTCGATCACACTCCTTATTTATCTATGTATGTCTTAATATGTGACTTAACTTTAAAATGCAAAGAAATGCAAAAGAAAAGTAAAAGTCAACAGCTTGCGGCATTTATGAGATACAAGTTTATGTATATTTTTTCATCAGTTTACTTCATTTCACATTGACATTGAATTAATATTGAGAAACGTAACTTTTTTTGTTTACATCAGTCAGCAGTTTTTTTTTTCTTATTCACCATTTTTAGTCTCCTCTTCAAAAGTGGCGCTAAAGTAGGTGTTTAAGCAAAAAAGCTTTAAATTAAAAAGAAACATAAAATATGTTAAATCACACAAAAAGGGTGAGAGTCCAACTAAGGCCCGGCGAAACAAATGCAAAAGAAAGAAAGTTGTGAACTATTTTCATGGTTAAGAGAATCGATAACAACTTGAACTAAAAGATAAAACTTGTTTTGTTGTGGTATAAATTGCATCCTGAAGATATTTTATGAAATGTATAACGGGAAATTGCATAATATATTTGTTATATATATTTAAGAGTTAAAAAATTTGTATATATATCTTTCACCAATTTGTTTCAAAATCAGGTTTCTAGTAAAAATTACAATGTTCAAGATACAAATTAAAAGGAAAAAAAAACTGGATTGATAATAAAACTTTATTTCCTTAAATTAGTTACACTATAAATCTTAATATAATATTTACACGTAACAGGCGTTTGGGTTTATTATGACTTTAAAGAGATGTTTGCAATACACAGCAAAAGGAAGGTTATAGCAATCGTAACAAAATCGCGAGTTAATTTAAATTGATTTTTCAGAAATTAAAATTTAAAGTGAAATTTTAATTTTGAATCGCAAATAATGTTTTATTAATTATAAATAATTTCTTGTGATAATTTTTGGTAAGAAAAGGAAATGAAATTTAACAAATAAAAATGCTAATAATGGACTATGCCGAATCTTATTATAGGAATATATTAAGAACTCTCTTATTAAGGGGTTATTCCGAAGCCCTATCCAAAATTTTGTTATTCCTTCTAATTTTATTATATTTTATAGTTTCAAGCTCCATTTCAAGAAACTCACTTTAACAGTTTCTGAGATATAACATTCGTTTCCTAAGGGGACACCACTCTCTCGTGTCCTATCCTGAATAGTACTTTTCATATTCTTAATATGGCCTATTACTTGTAGAGATATGTGATATAAAATATTTCATGTGTGTGTGTATACCCCACCTCGAAACCCTGTACAAATATTTTGTAGTGCTTAAAGTGCAAATTCCATGAAAATTGAATAAGTCGTTTGATCGGAATTCTTGATCAAAATTATCAATCTCATATATCGATCTATAACATTTTTCCTACTGTACCGATTTAGCCAATTTTTAATATGAAACTTCTTCGAACAATAGAATGTATTTGAGAATAATTCCACTGAACTGTATCAACTATTGTGGATGTGAGCGTACGAGAGAGGGACATCATAATTCGACTCAGGTTTTTATTTGATACAAAATATTTATTTGATACAAAATTCAAGAGCTACAGTTAATTTAAACTACAGTTTATTTGTTCAAAGAGAAAAAGGGTAACTGCAGCCTATTTAAATTAGAATTTATTTCTGTCAGAATAAACTTGAACGAACACCGGTCGATTTGGAATTCAGTTAACTAAACTTGAATTTATTCTAGTCAATTTTTACTATTATTTAAGTTTAAAATTTTCTTCAGTCTATTTAAACTAGATTTTACTTTAATCCAATCCAACCAGACTTTTCCTCTGTTTAAAATAAAATTTTACTTCAGTTTGTTTAAATTACAATTTAAATTTGTCTGTTTAAACTAGAGTTTATTTAAAACTAGAGTTAATTCAATCAGCTGATACTACAGTTTACTAAAGTCGACTTAAACTAGAGTTTACTCTAGTCCATTTAAACTAGAGTTTAATCTTAACTATTTAAGCTCGAATTGTCTCTTGTTTCTTTAAACTAAAATTTACACTAAAAAATATAAACTGGGGTTTTACTCAGCTTTTACTTTAAAACGAAGTAAATTCAGATTCATAGAGACAACTCTGTAGATAACAATAAACCTTTTCTAGTTCATGTCTTAACTACCAAAGTTTGTACAAATCTGATCTTTATTTATGGCCATAACTGACTTAATAAACCACCATTTACCTTAACGTGTCTTTAATAAAGTGTCTTTTTATTAAATTTCAAACTTAATAAATATTCATATAAAATATTCTTAAATTATTATTTATAATTTCTTTCTTTATAATCTGCTTCTTTCTTCTTTTATCGCTTTATTTAGCTTCTTTTTTTAATAATTTTATTAACATAATTTACAGCTTTTTTCTAATTTATTACGTTTTTTCTTTTTATGCTGGTTTTTGCTGTTTAAAAATTATTTTATTTTCAGTTCGTGTTTGGTGTTCATAATTAATTATTTAGTTTTTGTTGTTATTTATTGTTGTTTTTGTTAGATGTTTTTCATTATTATTATTTTTATTAATTACAATTAGTTATTTCTTGTTGCTGTTGTAATATATATTTTCCCTTTTTTTTTGCTTTTTAGCTTCTATATTCTTTGCAATTTATCTATCTGTATATATAAAAATGAATCTGTGTTTGTTTGTCTAATCCCCATTTACCCATAGGTCATAAAGGAATCCGAAAGGACCATGGATTAGGGTATCCACCATTACAAAGTAAGTATTTATTATTGAGTATCTAATAAACTTATCAGAGACAGTTTCCAATTTTGTTGCTAATCAAATTCTCATTGATCTGTTTTGCTGGACAAAATATAGGGCGGATAGGACCTGAGACAGTGGAACCTTCCATATAAATCAAATATTGACTATTGAGTATATGAAGGACTAAATTAGCGACAATTTCATTTTCTTTTACCTTAGAATATGTAGAATGGATAGGATAAGGGGCAGATGTACTCCCCCTTAAAAGCAAACATTAATTATTGAGTATTTAAATAGTTCTCAAATTGGTCTGAATAATTTTCTCAGTTTCTCTTGAGAAAATCTAGGACACAGATAGGACCAGGGTTGGGGCTTCTCCCCATGCAAAGAAAATATTATTATCTTAAAAATTATAATAGCGGGAGTTCTCTAATTTGGTCACAATCACTTTTTCGAGGATCTGTTTAAGTGGACAAGATGTAGGACGGAAAGCACCAGGGGCAGTGATACCCCCATAGAAAGCAAATATTGATTATCGAGTGTCTAAAGAAACTAAACAGTGGCAATTTCCAAATTTGTTACAGTCTTAAGGATCTATTTTACTTGACAAAATATAGGACGGATGGGACCAGGGGCAGTGGAACTCCCCACCCAAATCAAATATTGATTTTCGTGTAATAAAGAACTATAACAGTCGCTTTTTCAAGTATCTGTTTGAGTTGACAAAATACAGGAGGAGAAGTACCCCCCATATAGAGCAAATTTGATCTCAATCACTTTCGCATGAAGAGAAGTACCCCCCACAAAGCATATATTGAATATCGAGTATCTAAGAACAGCGAGAGTTATCAATTACTTTATCAAGGATTTCGTTTACTTGACAAAATGTAGGACGGATAGGAGCAGGGGGAAGGGTTCCCTTCATATAAAGCAAACATTGATTATCAAATATCTAAAGAAACCAAGAATTTTTAAATTTTATTTTTTGATTTTTCAGAACATTTTACAACGGACAGAATCAGGGGATTTAAAAAATCTCTGCTGCATAGAATTTTTTAATAAACATTTTGATTTGTGAAATTTCTTTCGAAATCTGGAGAATTTTGTGCAGCAAAGCGCACCAGGCAAAAGCTAATGTCTTATAAAACACAAAAAGAATAGAATTTTATGTTTTAACTAATTGGCGCCAATATGGAGAAATAATTATTATAATTATTTGTTTTTTTCTCTCTCTCTCTCTACTTCTTCTTTGTCTTTCTTTCCATATTTTTGGCAGTTTAATGCTTTTTCGTCATTTTTAGCTTTTAACGTTTTTGCGTTTAAGTTTGGTTTTCAGTTTGAATTTTGTAGTTTAATTTTATTATGAGAAATTTATGCTAATTTTGCATAATTTCATTTCTGCTTTTTCTTCTTCTTCTATTTTTTACCAAATAAATTAGTTAACAAGAAAAGCGAAAATAAAATTCCTTTCGCTTTTTATTTAATATTTGGTTACGTTTTGTTGTTTTTGATTTGGTGGGTGCTAGAGGAGGTGTAAGGGGGGGCGGGTGTAAAACTTTTATTTAAGTTTGTTAATGATTTGCATTTATTTCAGTGAATTGTTGATGATTTGGGAATTTTTGGCGCGGAAATTGTTGGTGGTTTAGTTTTTGTTTTTTAATTTTTATTAATGAAATAAAACAAAAAAAAAAGATTAATTAAGAGTTTATTTTTTATAAATTATTAATGGTTTTTAATTTAAAATATTTTTAATTAATCATTAATTTTAGAGTGGGTTATTACTTAATGGATTTATGTATAATTTTTGCTTTGATCGTTAAAAAAAATTTCAAGCAAAAAATCAGTTGGTAACAAATTAATATATTTTTTCATTGGATGTTTAGTTTTAGACAAAAACAAAATTTATTAACAATATGAAGTTAATAAATTTTTCTTAAAAAATTAATTTTTGTAGAATTTTTCACTAATTTTTTTTTAGTAAAAATTGAATTTTTGTTAAAGCTCTAGTTTAAATTGTTAAAAAGAATTTAGTTTTAACAGGCTGGTGACTAGAGTAACCTGTAGTTTAAATAGACTAAAGTTAAATCTAGTTTAAACAGGATAGAGTAACTCCAGTTTAAAAAGAGTAACCTGTAGTTTAAATAGACTAAAGTTAACTCTAGTTTAAATAGACTAGAGTAGCTCCAGTTTAAATAGAGTAAACTGTAGTTTAAATTGACTACAGTTTAGTTTAGTTAGAGTATAAAAAGACTAGTTTAAACCCTTTGTTAACTTAAATCAATCCTAATTTAAAGCGACCAGAATAAACTCTAGTTTAAATATGGTAATGCCAACTCTTGTCTAAATAAACTAAAGTGAATTCTAAATTAAGTAGACTGAAGTAAACGCTAGTTTGAAGTGATTATAGTAAACTCTATTCCAACTAGACTAGATTAAACTCCAGTTTAAATAGTCCACAATAAACGCTAACTTAAAAAGACTGGATTATACTCTAAGTTAAAGTAAACTATAGTTTAAATCGACAAGAGAAAAGTCTAACTAAAATGTACTAAATTTTTGTGATGTTTTCTATATGAAAAATATTGAGACTTTCTTACGAAATAATTTTGTAAATTTTTCTTTAAAAAAAATTTATGAGTTTTGCAAATTTTAGAAAAATTTTATGAAATTTTTCACTAAAAATTCTAGTAAATTTTTTTACAATAAATTTTTGTAAATTTGACCACTTTATATTTTAGTGAATTTTTCACCAAAAATTTTAGTGAATTTTTCACCAAAAATTTTAGTGAATTTTTCACCAAAAATTGTAACGAATTTTTCACCAAAAATTGTAATGAATTTTTCACCAAAAATTGTAATGAATTTTTCACCAAAAATTTTAGTGAATTTTTCACCAAAAATTTTAGTGAATTTTTCACCAAAATTTTAATGAATTTTTCACCAAAAATTTTAATGAATTTTTCACCAAAAATTTTAATGAATTTTTCACCAAAAATTTTAATGAATTTTTCACCAAAAATTTTAATGAATTTTTCACCAAAAATTTTAATGAATTTTTCATCATAAATTTTAATGAATTTTTCACCAAAGTAAACTTAAGTAAATTTTACATTTAAATTTTAGTAAATTTTTCACTAAAAATGCAACTTAATTTTTCACCAACAATTTTAGAACTTTTTTTACCAAAAATCTTAGAAAATTTATTCTCTAAAAATATTAATGAAATATTTTCACTAAAGATTTAAGTTTTTGTGGATTTTTTTTAAGAAAAAGTTTATTTGGGCTACTGTGCATTTCGTCTGATGTTTAGAGCATATAGAGGGAATGGTGTTATACCAGTCGAATCATTTTCTGAGTCGATATCATAAAAATCGCAATTCTGTTGAAATGTCCGTCAAACTCTGTCAAAAATCTTTCAAATATTTTTCACAAACAAATTGTTTATTGCACCATATCCACCGAATTTAAAGAAGATCGGTCCACAAATGTCCGTAGCTCCCATAGAGACCTAATTTCGGGAATCTGAATAAAGCTCAAAAGCTGTGAAAAATATTAGTGTTGTAATAATAAAGTTTAGATTTATACAAACCGAAGACACCGTGCCAAATTTAATGTGGACTACATATAACTCCCACTTCCCAAATCATCTCAAATTGGATAAACCGCTCATGACTCTAAAGAAAATATTTTAATTAAGAATGTTTCACACAAGCACAAACTATAGGTTAAAATTACAACACCTCACACAAAATATTTTCATGGTGTAGTGTATTATATTGTCAGTCTCTTTGGACTTTTGCATAATCCCAATAATTAAAAAGTTTTTTTTTTACTTTACTCCTTTCATTGAAATGTTTATCCTGTCATAATAAAATAAATTGCTCTTTCTTTAGTTTGGCACTTGGTCCCTGCTCCTCTATTCAATAAGAGAGAATTATGCCAAAAATATATTATTTTAGTCGATTGTCGAAAAAAATATTATTTAAAAATATAAAAATCCATAAACATCAAAAATTTAAACTCGCAAACGATTTTAAGAAAGAAGATAATCTGAAAATAAAAATTTTTCTTCGACTTTCTCCAAACCTGTCTCACAACATTTATGCTCCGATACCGACGATTTTTGTTTGAGACATCTTTAAGTGTTTCAAAGCTGCAGCATTATTTCTAAAGCCTGGCGCCATTTAATTTTCTGCAACTTAGGGGTTCAGTCTCTATATTTCGATCTGAAAACATCTCTACAAAATTTCGAAACATCTGATCTCAAAAATATTTGTAAAAATTTCTTTGATTTTTATGTCATTTAACCTGCAATAGTTGTCAACTGATTATAAAATACAACTTTAATTAATCCAAAATTCATGTTAACAAGACTTTGATTAAATTTAAAACCATTTCAAAATGAAAAGTCGTGTCTTTATTAAAATCCAACAAGAATTAAAGAACGTGACTTTTAAATTAAATTCCAAATTTATATTAAAGCAATAAAAAGTCACTTTAATTTCTTAAAACGTTATTTTAATGGCAAAAGACCACAATTACAAAAAGTTTTAAAAAATATAAAATATTTAAACTGCTAAACAAACAACTTAAATTATAGTAAAACTAAAACTAAAACTACATAATTATCTACAAATATGGTTTTTCAAGTATTAAATTTTTATTATTTGATATCGAAAATATTTTTCAACGTTTTACTTGCTGCTGCCGCTGCTGCTACTGCTGCTGCTGTTTTTACATTTTAGTTCGACTAAATGAAGTTTACAACTTTCAATAAAATTAAATGACATTATCGGAATCCATTGTAACAGTTCTTTTTCTGTGTTTGTTCAATTTCGAAAACCAAAACTACAACGTTTTACTTCTTCTAAATGAAAATAAAAATGAAAAATAAAAAAGAAAAAATGGAGGAAAAATTAAATGAGTATAAAACTGAACCACAATATTTGCATTTCCTGTATATTTTTCTACTACAAAAACAAAAACAACAAAAAATATTAATTTTTTTTTATGTAAATTTTCTGCAATTGTGGTTTCTGTTCAGTGAACGAATGTAAATAGTCGAAAGTGAAGGAGTGAATACAGGAAAAATGCTAAGGAAGGAGATTATTTAAATTGGGAAAAGGATTTTGAAAATTTAAGATTTTTAAAAGAGAACATTTTTGACAAATTTTTTCTCTTTTAAAAAAATTCACTCAAATTTTTAAAAATAGAAATTTTCTATAAAATTTCTTAAAGACATAATTTTATATAGAAATTCCTAAAATAGAAAAGTTTCTATAAAACTTTTTGAAAGAAAACATTTTCTATAATATTATCCAATGGCGAAAATATCCAATACAGTTTCTTAAGAGAGAAATTTCCTTATAAAATTTCTTAAAAGAGAAAATTTTATAAAAAAGAAAATTTTCCCAAAAATTCTTAATGAAGGAAATTAAAAACATCTTAGGATAGAAAAATTTCTAAAAAAAAGTTCTTATTAGAGAAAATTTTACAAAAATAATTTGTTATAGAAAAATTAAAAGAAAGAGAAAATTTTCTAAAAGTAGAGAAATTAAAAAAAAAATTATTTAACAGAGCAATTTCATTAATTGAAAAAATTTTGAAAAAATCCCTTTATGGAGAAAAAGTTCCATAAAGAAATTTCCAACAAATTTTCTTCATAAAGAAATTCCCTATAAATTTTAAAGAAAATTTTCTATAAATTTCTTAATATAGAAAATTTTCTATAAAATTTCTTAATACAGAAAATTTTCTATAAAATTTCTTAATACAGAAAATGTTCTATAAAATTACTTAATACAGAAAATGTTCTATAAAATTTCTTAATACAGAAAATGTTCTATAAAATTTCTTAATACAGAAAATTTTCTATAAAATTTCTTAATACAGAAAATTTTCTATAAAATTTCTTAATACAGAAAATTTTCTATAAAATTTCTTAATACAGAAAATTTTCTATAAAATTTCTTAATACAGAAAATTTTCTATAAAATTTCTTAATACAAAAATTTTAAATAATAAAAAAATACTTAAAAAGGTGATTTTTTGGAAAATTCCTCTAAAAATGCGAATTAAAATAAATTCCCTCAAAAGAAATTAAAATCTTTAATTGAGCTTCACCTTTTCGTAGTCCTTAATAAAATGCAATAAGTGTGTATTTTTTTTTTGCGTTGGTGTTTCCAACATATGATCAAACTCTATGATTGTAATGGTTTTTATTTAAAAAAACTTATAGTTTTTATTTTAACTTTTTGTCCCAAACACACACACACATGTGTGTGTTTATTTCTATCTGTAACAACTTAAAATTTTAATGTGCATTTTTATTTTTTTCTCATCGTTTCTTCAGTTAAGTACTAATGCAAATTGCTACAATTGAATAAACACAAATATACACTTATTCACACATACACACAAATACATATACCTATACATAATTTAATGCATTTAAACATAAAGGACATATGTAAATATTACATAAAATACATATGTGTGAACAAACTATATATACGTATTCATGTGTGTAAGTGTATTTGTAACTATATGAGTTTTTGTGGCTTGAATCTTGTGTATGTTTGAGTTTGCATATGTATTTTAAATATGTTTGTGTCAATGTATATTTGTTAAACATGTCTACCAGCAGATAATGTTTATACAATTGTAAAAGTTTAAACAATTTTTTTATTCAAAAATTATAAACTTTAATGGTTTTTGTATTTGTATTAAGGAAAAAATATTTTGTAAAATAAAACTTTAAAATAAATAAGAGAAAATTTTTAAAAATGGGAATTTTAATATCCGATGTTAAAGAATTATAGTTTTTTTTAAGATGGGGATCTAAACCTGAATATAGATACGTGCAGGGTGTTCACAATGTTAACATTTATACAGTCAGCCGGATGGACCGGCAGACGGTAGGACATTTTCAGGGATTCTGAACCTATCGATATATACAGAAATGGCTATAAGAATATACTTTCAAAACGTTATTACTTCATGAGACCTCAACCTCTTATGTGGGTGTAGACTATAAAAAATATAGTTACCATTATATCTCAATTTCCCGTTTACTCCTTTTTTTCATAATCTGCCAATAACAAAAAATCTCCTCATTCATCATTTTATTAATTAACAGCGAAAACAGCAAATTTTTTACTAAATTACATCCAAAAATAAATAATGAGTTCTTTTCTCTACTTTTTGCGTAACAAATAAATTCACTTGCTAAAATATTTACATTCCATCATAATATTTTGTTCGAAACTCGTGTTTCATTCTAATGAAATATTTCCAAAAAAAGGCACAAAAGTTTAAATATTTAAGAAATAAATATATTTATTTTTATTAAAGTGTAAAAGAGCAAATCAATTAAGAGTATTTCAATCGATAATTTCGAAACTTTAAACTTTTGAAATTAACTAAAAATTCCACAATACAAATTTTTGATTAACATCAACTCCAACCAAGATATTTTGTTTAAAACTTACAAGGATATTAAACAGGATTTTTTTGAAAGAACATCTAATTGTATTTTTATCCCAGATAACTCAAATACATAATTTAATTTCTGTTTAAGAGATTATTATCTCCTATTTGATGTCCATATTAGGAATATTTTTTGCCAATATTTTGAAAGTTACTTTTTCCCTAAATTTTAATTGGCATGAAGAAAATCTGATATGATATGAAAATATTTAACCCATACTTTTACTTAGTGCGGTCTCGTCTCATTAGTGACTCTCTCATATATAAATTCAATAAATTTACTTTTCGTTGACAGATGTATAAAAATTCGCTTGAATTTAGCAGTTTCCTCCAATATTGTCTATAATTTTATATCTACTGAACTAATTTTATTTGATTTATATAATAAATAATTAGTTTGGTTATAAGAGATAATTTCTTATAAATTTCCTTATAAGAGAAAATTTTTTATAAATTTCTTTGTAATAGAAAATTTTCTATAAATTTCCTTTTAAGAGAAACTTTTCTAAAAATTTCCTTTTAAGAGAAACGTTTATATAAATTTCCTTTTAAGAGAAACTTTTCTATAAATTTCCTTAAAAGAGAAAATTTTCTATGAATTTCCTTAAAAGATAAAATTTGTTATAAATTTCCCTATAAGAGAATTTTTTTTTATAAATTTCCTTATAAAAGATTTTTTTTATAACTTTGCTTACAAGAGAAAATTTTTATAAATTTCCTTATAAAAGAAAATTTTCTTGAAATTTCCTTATAAGAGAAAATTTTCTTGATATTTCCGTGTAAGAGAAAATTTTATTGAAGTTTACTTATAAGAATTTCTAGACATTTCCTCATAAGAGAAAATTTTCTATAAATTTTCTCTTTAAGAGAAAATTTTCTATAAATTTCCTTATAAGAGGAAATTTTCTATAAATTTCCTTATAAGAGGAAATTTTCTATAAATTTCCTTATAAGAGGAAATTTTCTATAAATTTCCTTATAAGAGGAAATTTTCTATAAATTTCCTTATAAAAGGAAATTTTCTATAAATTTCCTTATAAGAGGAAATTTTCTATAAATTTCCTTATAAGAGGAAATTTTCTATAAATTTCCTTATAAGAGAAAATTTTCTGTAAATTTCCTTATAAGAGGAAGTTTTCTATAAATTTCCTTATAAGAGAAAATTTTCTATAAATTTCCTTATAAGAGAAAATTTTCTATAAATTTCCTTATAAGAGAAAATTTTCTATAAATTTCCTTATAAGAGAAAATTTTCCCTAAATTTCCTTAAAAGAGAAAATTTTCCCTAAATTTCCTTAAAAGAGAAAATTTTCTATAAATTTGTTTAAAAAATAAAATTTTCTATTAATTTCCTTTTAAGAGAAACTTTTCTATAAATTTCCTTATAAAAGAAAATTTTCTATAAATTTCCTTAAAAGAGAAAATTTTCTATAAATTTCCTTAAAAGAGAAAATTTTCTATTAATTTCCTTAAAAGAGAAAATTTTCTATAAATTTCCTTAAAAGAGAAAATTTTCTAGAAATTTCCATATAAGAGAAAATTTTCTAGAAATTTTCTTTTAAGGAAACTTTTCTATAAATTTCCTTATTAGAGAATATTTTCTATAAATTTCCTTATAAGAGAAAATATTCTACAAAATTCGCTTTAAGAGAAAATTTTCTATAAATTTCGCTTTAAGAGAAAATTTTCTACAAATTTCCTTATAAGAGGGAATTTTCTATAAATTTCCTTATAAGAGAAAATTTTCCATAAATTTCCTTAAAAGAGAAAATTTTCTAGAAATTTCCTTAAAAGAGAAAATTTTCTATAATTTTCCTCATAAGGGAAAATTTTCTAAAAATTTCATTATTTAAAAATATAATTTTTTTTTTTTGAAATTCTTTAAAAACTTTTTATAAAAATTTTCTCTTAAAAAAATATTTAAGTTTTTAATTATTCCCCCTCCCTCTTCAGGTATAAATCTAATAAAACCCGAACATTTATCCTTTAAACTCACTCTCTCTCCTTTTCTCTCTACTGAATATATAGAATATCAGACAAATTATTTAAGATAATAGAAACTTTTAAAATAGTAATTTCTAATAAATAACAACAAACACTTTAGGTTTTCCTTTTACTTTTATAGTTTATTTTAGCCTTTTTCTCTTTTTCTCCTTGTTTCGTACGCATAAAGGTAGAAAGAGTTTATCTTAAGCTAAAATAGGACATTTAGTATTAAACTCAGGAGGAAGCCATATCGTTTTATTTCCTAAAACAAATTTTCAAACAAAATGTTTTTGGTTTTAGCTTTTCTTCTATAAATAACTTTTCTAGCTTCTGTAGCAGCAGCCGCTATTAAGCTTTAAGAGATAATATTATTGTTCGTTTAAAAGAGAAATAGAAAATGAAAGAAAATAAAGAAGGTAAAAAAGGAGGAAAATTAGTTTTTTTAGTTACACGTTGTAGGTTTTCATTGAGTTTTTATTTTAAAAAGGAAAAACTATAAGAAATTACAAAAACTTTAAAGAAAATTAAGTTTTGCTTAATGCTTTTTTAAGAAATGAAGCAAAAGAAGATATAAGAGGTTATTTTTATGGGAAAACATAACCATAAATATAACAGTTTTTAACCCCTTAAGCCGGACGTTATTAACAATAAATCAATAGAGAGCTTTTTGGTGGGGATAAGATAATCGAAATTTTTTGGAAATATTCTTAAATTAAGATTTAATTTGGAAACATTAAAACAAAAATAAAAACTGAACTAGAACTGAACTGAAATTTGTGTGGCCTTAAAAGGTTAATTTTATTGCGAAATTTCTTATCCTTTTTTCAAAGTTTCTATTCGCTAAACATTAACCAAGACCAGACAATATTTTCAATGGCTCTTCCTAAAGCAAAAGTCTAAGAAAAAGAGAAAAATTTTCAAATCAAAATAAAAACTAAAAAAAGGAAACGTAAAAAGGGGAAATAATAAAGTATAATTTGTTAAGAGTTTTTCTTATATTTTGTTGTTATAGTTGTTGCTTTCATTATAAAATGTTTGTAATATTTTAGCTGGTTTTTGTTCATCATAATTTATTGTTTTGATCGTTATTTGCTGATGATGTTTTTTTTCGTTTTTGGCTAAAAGACTTTTTCAACACACAAATTATGAATATTTTAACTGTTTATTCGTTTGTTTGTTTGTTTGTTTGTATTCTTCCACTTAAACGTTTTTCTTATTTATTCCATATTGTTCTTGTTGTTGTTGCTGCTTA
Source organism: Cochliomyia hominivorax (assembly GCA_004302925.2). Classification (NCBI taxonomy): domain Eukaryota; kingdom Metazoa; phylum Arthropoda; class Insecta; order Diptera; family Calliphoridae; genus Cochliomyia; species Cochliomyia hominivorax. The sequence continues at coordinate 34,255,323 of PYHX02000495.1, read as the reverse complement.
AAAAGGCTTAAGAAATTTGTTGATACTTTATTAACATTTTTATATGTAAATGTTGCTGTTGTTGTTTTTGATAAATTGGTATTTGCTTAAAGTGTATTTGTATTTGTATTCAAATATTTTGCTACAAACATTTAGGCCATAAATTAAAATGTAAACATAAAAATTATTTTCTTTTGTTTTTTCTTTTATACAAAAAAAAAAACTTTTTTGTTGAAAATAAAACAGGTAAGAATGCTTTATTCGACTATGCCGAATCTTCAATACCCTACAGCACCAATACGTGTGAAGTAAATATGTTGTTTTTCGTAATACACACTCACACAATTTTCTATAAATTTCCTTAATAAAGAAAATATTATATAAATTTCCTTGATAAAGAAAATTTTCTATAAAATTTCTTAACAAAGAAATTTTTCTATAAAATTTCTTAATAAAGAAATTTTTCTATAAAATTTCTTAATAAAGAAATTTCTATAAAATTTCTTAATAAAGAAATTTTCTATAAAATTTCTTAATAAAGAAATTTTCTATAAAATTTCTTAATAAAGAAATTTTCTATAAAATTTCTTAATAAAGAAATTTTCTATAAAATTTCTTAATAAAGAAATTTTTCTATAAAATTTCTTAATAAAGAAAATTTTCTATAAAATTTCTTAATAAAGAAAATTTTCTATAAAATTTCTTAATAAAGAAACATTTCTCAAAAACCATTATTTAATAAAAGAGCACTTTTAATGGACTGTTAATAAAAATGTCTCAAAAATTTTAAATGTATAATAAACGATTTGTTTAAAGTTTATAATTTTTTCAAAAACATCCAGCTGCTGAAGCTGCAGACGGACACACAGACAAATGGACATAGATAAACCGACTCAGATTTTAATTTGATGCAAGAATATATATATATATATATATATATATATATATATATATATATATATATATATATATATATATATATATATATATATATATATATATATATATATATATATATATATATATATACATTTTGAAGTCTGAGATGATTCCTTCTTAGCGTTACACACAGAATGACAAAATATACCCTCTTCACCACTTGCGATGGTGGAGGGTATAAAAAAATGTAAACAAACATTTTTCCAAATAATTTATTTCATTGTTAAAAAGTTGTTAATTTGTCTGTGTTTTTTTTTTTTTTTTTTTTTTTTAAACTCCAAAACATTTTATTCCCATTTTTTTAGTCCTTATTGTCCTCTGAGTCCCGTTAATAAATGTTTTAACTTGACTGAAATTCATTCGTTTATTGTGTTTGTGTTTAGTTTTAAAATTTATAAGAATTTCTCTTGTTTGTGTTTGTTTTGTTGATTTTTTTTTTTTTTTTTTGATAATTTTCACCTGGTGTATTGTTTTTGTTTGAATATTAAGACTTTTTACAAAGAAACACATAAAAATTATAAGGAATATAGGTTCTTGTATTAGGGTCATATAGCCAAAAGGATGATGAGGATTACAGTATTTCTTAATGAATTTGTAATAACGATGAATGCAGAGAATTGAGACAAAATCAGCTTTAACAATAATTTCTTAAGGATTTTTAAGGACTCACACTTTAAGTTAGGGAAAGCACTTCTCTGGCAATAAAATAAACTACAACAAAATTTTTGTTATTAACCTGAATAGATTTTTTAAGAAAATAACTCCAGGAAGTTTTACAAACAGCTTTTTACATTTAGTTTTATGTATATAAAACTAATCTAAATAAAAAGCTTTTGTGGTAAAAGAAGAACTTTTAGTTTGATATACAAAATTTTAAGTTAAAGTTTAAAAATGTTTCTTGCAAAAATTCAAATTTCTAAGGATAAATGCAAAAATTTTGTGAAATAACTTTTAGAAAGCTTTTTAAATTATTTCCTGTTAAATAGTTTTCATCTCTTTTGAGTCCTTTTATAAAAAGTTTTCAAAAATAACTTGTTAAAAAATTATAATTATAAATTAGAAGCTTAAAAATGTATATCAGCATAAATTTTCAAATATTTCAGAATTTTCTACAAAAAAAATTCAATAAGAGCTTTTACCCAAAGTTTAATAAGGGCTTTTACCCAATAAGAAAGGAATGAAAAACTACATAAAATATTTTTTAAAATATTTTCGAATTCCTTCAAAAATAATAGTAAGAATTTTTCTATTTATAAATAAAATAATTTGCTAAAGCTTTTTTTGTTTTTATGACGAAAATATTCTGAAAAGCTTTTTCTTGAAAAACATAATATTGAAAAAATAACATAACTGTTCAATATAATAATCTACAAGAAGTTTTAAGGATTATGTGTTTAAATCTAAATGGTTTTAAGCTTCAGGTAAAACAAATATGTCTTTTTCAGGTGAATGTATTAGTTTGGACAGTATATTTTTCATATAAAGCTTAACACTATTTAAAGCGATTTTAATTTTAAAGCTTTTTATACATATTTTTTATTTGTTCCTACCAGTAGCATAAGGCCTCAATAGCATAAGACCTCAATATTGGATATTTATTGTTCAGTTTTGTGTCAGTTTATTTAGTCTTTTTGGGTTTGTTATAGACAAGTATTTACAGCCTTAAAAGCTAAATGGCTGCAATATAAAGCTTTTGAAGCATTAAACTATTTTTAATAAATTTATTAATCTTATGAGAACACGATTGTAAAGTGCTTTTAAGTTCTAAAAATTTATTTGAAAAGTAAAGCTTTTATATTATCACTTCTTAAAGCTGGCAAATAAAGAAAACTTGCTATAAAAAGCCTTTTCATATTATGCAGTTATTTTGTATTAAAATGTTATTATTTCGAAATGTTTTTTAAATAACTTTTTCAAAAAAAAAGCTTATGAATATTTTCTTGAGCTTTAAAAAAACAGTTTTGAAAAATCTTTAATTTTAAATTGGGTAAAAAATCTTCTTTTTAATAAAGTTACATTCAAATGAAATTTTTTTGTTAAGAAGCTTTCAGATATAGTTTTAGGAAATTTTCTTTCATCTTAAAAAGCTTTTTATTATTTTATTTAGTTTCAACTTTTCATTATAATAGATGAAGCTATTTTTGTCGAGGCCTTTAAAAGCGTTTAATAAATATTCATTCATTTCAATGATTTTATATACCGTTTCCAAAAGTTAACTTTTGAAAAAAAAGCTTTTTTACTTTTAAAGTTCTTGAAAAATAGTTTTAAAAATCATTTATTCTTTTCCTTTTAGAGAATAGTTTTTAAATAGTTGCGAACATTAGGCAAATCTTTAATTTAAACTTTCGATATTTAAGCTTTTAAGCTGGAGCTTTTGAAAAGCTTTTCAGCTAAACAATCTGATTGAAAATATATTGCAGACTGTTTTTAGTTTAAATAAATTAGAAGTTTTCAATATAATATTGTGTCACCAATAAGCATTAAAAGCTTTCTTTTTAAGAAAGCTCTTTTAAGTTTTTATAAATTTATTTATTTTAAATTATTTTGTTTAGAAATTTAATTTTAAAAATTTTAAGCCAGAAAAGTTTAAATGATTTTGATTTTTGCGGGAAATTTATAGACAGCTTTGAATATATAAATTGTGTTTGAATAAAGCTTTTGAAAAGCTTTTAGCATGAAGTTTAATCTGATCAATTTCATTGAAATTTTAGAGAATTTTTTTTTAAGTTTTAATTAATTGAAAGTTTTTTAGCCTTAAAAATGTGTCATTAAAAAAAGCTTTTCTTATTAAATTTTTATATTTTATGAAGCGTTATACTTCCCCCTAAAGAATTTAATACAATTCATTATATTCACTTCCTTTTAGCACCTTGTTAAAGTCACCTAAAAATATGACTGTCAACACGTTTTTTATTTTTTTCTTTGAGATAAAAGGTCTTTAACCTTTTGCAACATATTTAATTCTTTACAATAATGTTTTTTTCTCCTTTTTGACTTTTATTTGTAATTTAACAAAATGTTTTGTTTGAAATTGTTGATTGTGTTTAATTAACACATTTATAATTGTTAACAAAATGGTGTTAAATAAGTGTATAATAACATTTCATTTATACGGGTTTTTTTGTAATTCTACCTTAAATAATATTTCAACTACTTTATTTCAGAGAGCTTTGTTTTTGACACTGATATGGGTTGACAGTTAATACACACAACAATGTTTTTGTTTTGTATATCAAATATATATAAAACCTATAAAAGGAGGTTTAAGCTCCTAAACCAAAAAAAAATACTTTGATATTAGAAACTCACCTTTAGGCTATTTTACTTTTTATACTCTCTCTCTTTCTCCCTCTCTTTGTTATTATAATGATTAAGTTACAAACAAACATATGGTTAATGAGGATTTTATTTCCGGTTGGTGTTGAAAAATGAACTTCACTCACCTGCAAAAAAAAAAACAAAATAATAAAAATGTAAGAAAAATAAAATCAAATTGTTATATTAATTTGAGGTCTTAAATTAATATTAAAGAGAAGTTTCTTATGGCAAAAAGTCTATTTAAAAATAAGAAAGTCCTTAAACCGACTTTGTGGCTTTAAGTTTAAATCGCTTTCAAAAAATAAGAGAAAATTAATTAAAATACGCTCAATTAAATTTGAATGTCATGTTTTGTTAAGTCATTTTATATGAAAAAGAGAAAGAGCTTTAAAGGCTTAAAAACAGGATTATAAATTTTTAAAACAGAAAAAGTTCAGCAAAAATAATATTGCATACATTTAGGGTTACACATACACACATATATTTAAACATATGGAAAAGCGCACAATGAATAGAAATTTATCTAAACCACAATGTTTGGCAAAATATTGATTATGTCGCGTCATCATTATTACCCCAGATTATTAAGCAAAGCGGGTATAAATAAAAGGATTTAAAAACCTCACTTGTACACACACACTCACATATGACATATGTATGTGTATAAAAAGGCAAAAGCGGTAATAAAATTTAAGCACGTTTTTTAAAGATAAAATTTAACTGAACATTTTTTATTTTACATGTCAAAAAAAGGATTAATAAAACAACTACATAAACTCACTTCTATGACACAAACACACACATACACACATAAACA
>PYHX02000495.1:34208219-34250170 GCA_004302925.2 Cochliomyia hominivorax | reverse complement strand
TTACTAAACAATAGAAACTAATGAACTTAAAATCAATTTAATAACTAATAAAATAAAATTTAGTAATATACAATTTAGTTAAAACTTAAAAGTTTCATTTTTCTCTTAAACTATTTTTTGGAGACTTGCAGCCCTGAACTGCTTGTTACAATTTTAAATTCAAATTTAATAATGTTTTGCAGTTAACCTTCTCCTTTATAAATATCCTTAATAGTCATAAACTTTATTTTCCTATTTTCATTATAATTTCAACATAAGTCCCTAATTGTATAACAATAAATTTAAAGCAAAAACAACGAAGCGAGTGTAGACCAGCCAACAGGAAGTAAAGAAAAAAGAAACGGAAGGAATAAACTTTTCCTTCTATAATTATTGTTTGTGTCCTTTTATCCTTTACGTATATATATCTCTTTCTTTCTCTTATCAATAGTTTTTCGCAGTTTTTTTTTTTGGAGGAAAATCTGGTAAAATATTATTGATAGAATTATAATTGAAATTGTAATTTAATAACTTAAAGCAGAATTTTGTTAGGGGGCAACAACAACAACAACTAAACTCATTTGAACTAAAAAACTCTTAGTTGAACTCAATTCAATCAATAAATGAAAAATTAACAAAAAGAAATCGAAATAAAGAATTGAACTCAATTCAACTATTCGTATATATCACAACTCCATCGAAATGGAAACAAATTCTCAAGAAGGAAAAAAAGGAGTAGAATGTTTAAGAGAGAAAAGGAGCATAATTTGAAAAATGTTTGAAATTGTTGTTGAAAAAAGTTTTTGTATTTTTTTTTGCAAATTTTGCTATTAAAAGATTATTTTATAGAAGTTTGTTAAAAAATGTCCTAGAAAATGGATTTTCTATTATAAACATATTTTACAAAATTTCAATTAATTTTAAATTATTTAAATGAGTTTTATAAAAACTTTATTTCTTTATATTTTTGTTTAAATTGACATTTTTCTTCTTCTTTTTTTTCATTTCAGGTATAATTTTTAATAATTTAATCTTTTATAAGTGAGTAAAAATGAATTTAGAAATATATTTGTGGTAACTGCACCTTTTTAGCTTTCAGAGAGAGAGAGAGAGTCCAAAATATCCTTTATACTGTAGTTTAGTGTTAGTGTACAACAAAAAAAAATATATAAATAATATTATTACTACTTTAAACTTTTTCAATTAATTTTATTTTATTTTTTGACCTAAATAAATATTTAGTTTCTTCTTTTTTCCGAAAAAAATGTATCATTTTTAGCATTTTTAAAATGGGTTTTATATTTTTCCTCTTCCTTCTCATATTAAATATTCCTACTTATGCTTAAGTGTGTGTGTGTGTGTGAGAACTGTGTTATGTGTGTATTTTATACTTTATGTCATTTGCTGTTGTAGGTCCAGTATATTTTTGTTGTTGTTATGTTTAACTAATGATATATTTATATTGTAGTTTTCATATGTTAAATATTTTAAAATAATTGAGAGTAAAATAATAGCACTGAATAAGTTATGTAACAGTTTTTATGATATAAAGGAACGTAGTTTTTTACATTAGCTTTGAGTTAAGGTTCCAGTATAAGATTTTAGTTAGTTCTAGTTCAGATCTATTTCAGTTATTGTTCAGTTCTGGTTCAGTTCTAGTTCAGTACTAATTAAGTTCTACTTCAGTTATAGTTTTGTCCCAGTTTAGTTTTAGTTCAATTTTAGTTAGTTCTAATTCAGCTTCAGTTTAGTTATAGTTGAATTCTAGTTCAGTTCTGTCAGTTCTCCTTCAGTTCTATTTCAATTCTTGATCAGTTCTAATTTAGTTCTAGTTGAATTCTAGATCAGTTCGAATTCAGTTTTACTTCAGTTCAAGTTCAGTTCTAGTTCAATTCCTGTTAAGTTCTAGTTCAGTTTTTAGTTCAGTTTCTGGTTCAGTTCTCCTTCAGTTCTATTTCAATTCTTTGATTCAGTTCTAATTTAGTTCTAGTTGAATTCTAGATCAGTTCTAGTTCAGTTTTACTTCAGTTCAAGTTCAGTTCTAGTTCAGTTCTAGTTCAGTTCCTGTTAAAGTTCTAGTTTTAGTTCAATTCTAGTTCAGTTCTAGTTCAGTTCGAGTTTATTTCTAGTTCAATTCTAGTTCAATCTTAGCACATTCTTTTTTAGATTTGGTTTAGATTTTTTTATTCTGGTTCAGATTCTAGTTTAAATTTTAATACAGATTGTAGTTCTGGATTTAGTTCAGATTCTGGGTGCAAATCCTAATTCAAATTCTGATTCTAATTCAGATTCAACTTCAGATTATGTTTGAGATTCTAATTCAGATTTAAAAACGTATAATAAATCTGATTCCAGCTCAAGTTCTAGTTTATATTCCAGTTCAGATTTTAATTCAGAGTCTGGTTCGGGATCTAGTGCAGATTCTAGTTCAGATTCTGATTTAGATATCACTTTACGTTGTAGTTCAAATACCAGTTCAGGTTCTAGTTAAAATTCTTTCCCTGATTGTAGTTTAGACTCTAGTTCTGGATCTAGTTCAGATTCGAGGTTTAAATTTCAGTTCGGAGTTTAGGTCCTGTCTTGTTTAGGTCGAAATTAAGGAAATTATTTAATTATTAAATTGTAAAAGTTATGCTGATAATGTATCCTCAACTGTTGCAGTTATAAAGTAAAATATATTAAATATATATTTTTGTAACAAATTTGTGATCATGTGTATGTGTTATTTATTTTTTGCCTTTTTTTTCTAAAATAAGCTCTAAAAGTTTTAATTTATTGTGTATGAGTGTTTTGTGTACATTTCCTATTTTTTGTAATTAATTTTTAAAATTATTTATTTAGTGTGAAATTTTTAGTCTCTTTCCTTAAAAAGAAAGAACTTAAAATAGATACCATCATTTTATTAAATAGAAGAACTAAAAACTAAAGTAAATTTATTTTTTAAATGAGTTTATTTTAGAGCAGGCTCTTCTTATTTTTGAAGCAAAACGAAACTATTTGGTATCCAGAGGCTGTAAGAATGTGGAGGAAAACGGCCTTAAAAAATGAATTTTTGTTTTTTAGCCTTTAGCTCTTTTTGTTGGTGCAAAGTGTCAAAAACGTGTTTATCTCTTATTTTGGGTATGTTGCAGTGCAAATAGAGTAAATAGAGTTTAGATACGGAACGTGTAGGTTTTTATTGAGGTTAAATTGACAGCAGCTTCAGGAAAATAAATTGTGAAATTTTTGGGTGTAAAAAAAATAAATTTAATGAGTTTTAAATATATTTTGAAAATAAGTTAGGATGTTAAAATCGATGAAGCCCGACCATGTTATACCCTACACCACAATAAATAGAAGTTACGAAAAATTAATGAACTACCCTCGTATAATTTAATTTTCTGATTTATTCTCTACTCTGCAGTACATTATTGTGACACTAACATTTATGTGAAATTTTATAAAATTTATAACGAATTTTCATAATAAATGAGAACTATAAGAAATTATAGACCGACCCTCGTATAATTTTGCACATCGATTTCTACTTATGTGTGTCTTAATTTGATTATTTGTTATTACAATACCTGCGTATATGTGAGATATTTGGTAGCTTCTTTGTATGGGGCTATGAAGTACAATGGATCGGCCCTCGCATATTTTGTTACGTCGTTTTAAAATATTAGAAAACTTTTTTGTGCCAAATTTAAAACTTTAATCTTAAAATCGTTTTATATTTAGGATTTGTATGACGTTAAAAACCCATCCCGGGACGAACATTTTTATGGAAGGTACCTGGAATATTGGTCCGGTTATGTTTAATTTTAATATTCGTCCTTGGTTCAATATAATAATAACATATTCAAAATTTCATTGAGATTTCTATAAAATTATGTTCTGTAGACTGTTAACAACGATTACATGAACAGACAGACTGACAGACAGGCAGACGATTCAGAAAATGATTCTCAATCGAACGGTGTACTTAAAAGTACACCGTGCAGAGTAACAGCATATTTCTGTATGCACAAACGCATAATACCCGAATCAATTTCGGTGGTGTAGGGTATCAAAAGAGAAATATTTACAAGTATGACCGGAAAAGTGTTGACACCTTTAATTTAGACTTTTAGCTTTAATCAGTATGATCACGTTTTCATATTTTTTTAAAGTTGTTTTCAAACGTTTTCTCTAAATTTTTAGATTTGTATATTAAGGAAAAACTAAACACAAATATATTTACCTTCCGATATTTAACATTTTGAACTTTATGTTAAATTATTTGGTCCAACAAACAATTTATTACATTTGGCAAAGTTATTACTTTCTTACAGGTTAATCACTTAAAAGCTTCTCTCACTAACTTAAGTCCTTACATGTAGATTTCAATTCCCTAACATAAGTATTTTTGACTTCAACTACAATTTGGCAGTAATACAGGATACAGTTTACTCTCCTTTTTCACTTCTTTCCTCTATAGAAGACTCAATTTTGTGAATCCGTAAAAATCGATTTTTAAATAAATGTTCATGATTGTAACTACAAATCTAGACGATTAAATTACCGTAACACATATTTACACTCACACTTACACACATACACATTCAACTGCTGGTAGCATTTATACAAATAAAAAAGCGAAATCTCTTTTTCTTTAAATAAAAAAGTGAAAAAAATCATATGAATACAAGAATCTATATCCCTGAAAATCTGTTAAACATATGTGTAAAGCAGTTAAGTAAAAGAGAGTGAAAAACACACAACAACAACATCAAGGATCTAAAGAAATAAAACCAATAAATTGAAAAAGAAATAAGGGGAGGATTCTCGCTTTTTTTCGCTTTTTACAAAAAAAGGAAACTGCAAATAGAATAAAAAAATGTTTAACTGGGAAAAATTGAAAACGAAATGCAATTGCAATTTCTCTTTATTGGTTATATATAGATTTATATAAACAGACATCTGTATTAAGTTGTATATATCTACATTTATATGAAGTTTAATGGCATCAGGATGAAAAAAAAACATCTTAAGGCTACAGAAAAAAGTAGTAAAGTAACCCATATATCTTCTTTCAAAACGAGAGTAAAGAATTTTAAATGGAAATAGAAGGTAGAAAGCAAGATACGCCTTACGGCTCTTTTTATTATTCTTCGTAAGATCGGATCTTTTAGAGTTTAATTTTAGTTTGTTAAAAAAATGTTTATCGCTCTTTGAAAAGAGTTTAATAAAAAAAAAGAAATAATAATAATAATAAATTAATAAAAAACAAAGAAGATTAAAAAGCAAAATCGAAAAAGGATTTAAAAATTAATAATGCGCACAAATTGTTTCGAAGTCGTGTTTAGCTGTCAAAAATGTTTTTTATTAAGAAGAAAGAGGGATTCTTGAATGTTTTTAACCTTTTTATGAATATACAAACGTAAATTTTATTGCGACAAGAAATTTGTTTGTTTGATTATGATTATTTTTTGTTTTATTTTTTCGCATTTTTGAGCGAGTTTAAAAAAATAATCCTCTTTTCTTACTCTTTAATGAATGAATAAGTAAAATATTTTTTCAGATTTTGTACGGAGCAAAAATCTAAAAATTTTAAGATAAATTAAAAAAAAGTTTTATTTTTTAATCTTGTCAAAGAAGATTAAAATTAAAGATCATTAAAAAATAAATATTTTGATCCGAGTTTCTTACTACTCTGGTAGAAAGTAAGCAGTTTTTTAAACTACATATACAACTAAATATAAAGAAGTCTGAATAATTTTATAGTTATAGGAGAGAGAGAGAGTGTGTGTGTGTATTTATATAAAGGAATTTAATTGTGTTTGTAGACTTAATGTATGTATTCCTTTTTCTACACAAAAAGAGTGCAATAAATATAATAATGTGAAATTGCAAATATTTTTATTTAACATTTCTATTGCAACTTAAGTTATTTATTTATGCAAAAAAATATATTTTCTTTAATAGAAATTAATGTTGGTAATATTTTCCAACAAATACTTTATATTATGGCGAAAATCCTAACAAATGTTAACAAATCCGAAATATGCACTCCTACATGAAAAATGCGTATTGGGATTGAATGTGAAAGGATCAAATTGCAGTCACTGTCGTAAAGGTTTATTTCTTATGTTGCTTTCTCCAGGACTCTATAAGTATGAAGAACAAACACATATTTTCACAATATGTTTTCAGTTATTCTATATCGGATCAGAAATATAACTATTTCCTAAAAATTGGTCCATAATCAGGAAGGTTTGGTAAAATGGATCAGTGGGTAATCTACACATACTTTTCGTTTACTGTAGACGAACATCTTGCAGGATCATCACCAATAACAATTTTATATGTCAGTTTAAAGTTCTGAACCTTAGCAATTCACTTAAGAGTCATAAAACGTTGTAGTTACAATTATATTTAAACTAAAAATGTGTCTCCTTAATAAAATAGATATTTTTAGGTAAAATCAAGATTTTGTTGCGAAAATTTTAATATTTAATAAAAATTTGAATTATAATTGATTGACAAAAAATTAGATTTATAATGAAAATTTAGATATCAAAAGAAATTGTTGAAATTTTAAATTTTAAGCAAAATTTCAGATCTTCAGCAAGAATTAATTTTTTTAAGAAAATCTAGACTTTTAGTAAAAATTTTAAAATAAAGAGAATTTTTAAATTTTAGTCAAAATTATCATTTAATTAAAATTTGATTTTTACCAAATATGTATTCTTTTTTTGCTGCAAATTCAAATTTTGAGCAAAACTTTGTTTCTATGGTGAATTTGAATTTTTAAAGAAAATCAAAATTTTTTGTAGAAATTGAAATTTTTGCACAAATTTGAAATTTTTGAAAAAAAGTTCGATATTTATAAACATTGGATTTTGGGAAAAAATTTGGAATTATTTAAAATTTCGATTTCTATCTAAAAGTTTTGATTTTTATATATTTTGCCGAAAATGAAAATTTAGAGCAAAACTTTAATTAAAATAAAAAATATTTAGTTAAAATTTATTTTTTGAATAAAATTTTGATTGATTTTTTACTGGAAATACTAGCAAAGTTTCGAATCTTCAGTAAGAATTTGAATTTAAGCAAAAATTTCAATTTTAAGAAAGTATGAAAATTTTATATAAAAATTGAATTTTTATTGAAAATATTAAACTTTTGGTTTAAATTTGATTTTTTTTTTTAATTTTCAACATTTTTTGTAATTTTAAAGCTTGAATTTCTAAGAATTCAAAGAAACTAAGAATTTTTATTTTCAACTTTAATAAGAAAATTTTGAGTGAAAAGTGAAACTTTCTGAAAAATTTGGGTTTTTATTAAAATTTTGGAAAAAGACCTTTAAGAAATTCGAAATTTTAATTTTAATCCGTCAAATTTAAGCACCCAAAGTCTAGAGGTTCTCTTTATGGAAACTTCTTCCACTACTTCCAAAAATTACTTTAATGTGTATTAAGTTTAGATGTAAGAAACAAATTTTGTTATTGCTTGGTCCATATCAAAATAAGGTTCATTATGGTTAAGTCTATCTCCCAGCTAAACTATTTATTGGAGATTAATAAAATTTATCTCGCTAATTTATTATTGTCCTGTAATATTTTCTATTTAGAGACAGCAAAATCGGTTCAGAAGATAAAAAGTTATAGACGTATAGAAAAAACTTTTAATAATTTTATATTTAAAAAATTCCAATTGAAACTTAAAATCAAAAAAATATATTTCATTCTATATTATTCTCCCACATATCCATCATACTCTCTGTTAAAAGCCTCTGAGTATTTCACATATACGACAATTTGGAAATAATATATGTTTCCAAAATGTTGCAATAAATAAATTTCATTCCAATGAACTAAGACCTTTTCCTTCCAAATGAAATGATTTCTAACACTTTACAGGTAACTTTCAAGTTTATCGCAGTTTACAATTGAATAAGTTGTGGCTTAGCTATTTTAATATTTATAATAAACAGCGCCATCTAGGCACACTAAATAGATTTCTACGACTTCAAATAATAATTACAAGATAACGGAAATTTAAGTTGAATTCAAAATAAATGTACATTAAATAAAATATTCTCACTTAAATAATGGAAATTTACATTATAAGATAATTTGATATGCCGTTACAGGTAACAATTACTCGACAACCTCTTGAAACTAAATATATGTAATTTACAACTTTATCTAGTCTTTGTGCATTCTCCTGAATATGAGCTCTGCCTTAAAATGGACTTCATTAAAATTTCCCAAAATACTTGTAAAACTAAACAATTTTATTAGTTTTAATTATTAACTCTTATTTGCCACTAAAACAAAAACAAAAAAAGCTTTTTCTATAATCAATTTAAAATCTAAATTTTCATTTAAAATTAATACTCAAACTAAAACTTCTTAAATTACATAACCAACACAAAAATAAATAGCAAATAGAAAGTGTTAAAGATATTCGACTAATGAAGTTCTTAAATTTTATCCTTTTACTGGAGAACAGTCAATTAATTTTGTTTTTTTTTTTTCAGTAACCAGAAAAAAACTTAAAAACTAAATACAAAATTCAGATACATAAAGACCATAAGACTTAAGGACGTTAGAGAGAATACCAAAACCAAAAACCCCCACTTAAAAAGGAAGAAATTGTGTTTTTGTAACTAATTTTACAAAAGAAAAAGAGTTTTTTCCTTTCCTTTCTGGGAACCAATCATATTGATTTTATCATCATTTTATTTAATATTGACCAGTTTAAAGTCTTCTTTTTTCTGGACCAAAAACTAAGAAGTTTGTCATTGTTAAGGATATTTGCCCAGGAAGTTGAACAAAATCAAAAGATCCTGTAAATAAATATTTAATGGTGTTAGTGTTTAAAATGTTTATATTGAAAAAGGAGACAAAAAAATGACCAAAAAGTTTAGCAAATATCTTGTTATAGTTGCACAATATAACAATACAAAAATGGAAGGTCTTCGAACTAACTAATACAACTACCAAAATCAACAAAATATTTCTAAGAAGAATAAAAAGGCAGAGAGAGAGAGGGAGAGGGAGGGAAAACAAATTGTAATAGCAAAAAAGGAAAAAAAAGTTTATTGATGTGTGATTATCCTTTGTGAGTAAATGTGGTCTTTTTGTATGCTTAAGCTACACATTAAGACTCACTCGGGTGTCCTAAGTATGTGTGTGTGTGTTACTTTTCAAAATATTTGTCAAATGTTTATATAGTTTTAACAGGTCCTTTTTTCCTTATCCATGTGTATGTGTTATTTATTTTAAGTTAGTTTTTTTTTCTTTCTTCATCCTATTTTTGGTAACCATTTATATGACTATTTTTATTTTGATTGTATATCAAGGGAGACTCTTTTATCCTTCTTTGCTTAAGAGCTTATTGTGTTTAATTCAAGGCACTCAAGTGTTAATAATATATAAATTAAATACATTCTAAAAATAGTTTCCTATTTTTATTTTATTCTGCCAGACAATTGCTTGAGAATGCTTTTTAGAAATCTTAAAGGCCTGAAATCAAAATTAGTTTGGAAAGTATTTTATAAGGTTATTTAAGTATTGATAAAAATTAAGTGACCATAAATTAAGATTTCGTTTTTGGTAAAGAAAATTTAAGTGGAAATGACACAAGAGGAGCACGTTATGAGAATGACAACTCCTGTTGTCATTTTCAATAAACATTACATATTTTTCACCAACGATAATGCCTAAAAGCTTAATTTAAATTCTAGTTCAGTGCAGTACAGATTCTAGTTATAATTTTATTTCAGATTCTAGTTCAGATTTAAGATCAGATTATAGTTCAGTTTTAGGTTAAAATTATTGTTAAGATTCTAGTTCAGATTCCATTTCAGATTATAGTTCAGTTCTAGTTCAGATTCTAGTTCATTTCTTGTGCAGTTTTTGTTTAGTTCTAGATCAGATTCTAGTTCCGATTTAAGATCAGATTCTTGTTCAGTTTTAGGTTAAAATTATTGTTAAGATTCAAGTTTAGATTCTAGTTTAGATTCTAGTTTAGATTCTAGTTCAGATTCCATTTCAGATTATAGTTCAGTTCTAGTTCAGTTCTAGTTTAGTTCTAGTTCAGTTTTAGTTCAGATTCTAGTTAAGGTTTTCTAATTAAAATTCTGGTTAAGATTCTGCTACAGATCTAGTTGAGATTCTAGTTAAGACCCTATTTCAGATACTTGTTCAGATTCTGGTAAGCAATTCCAGTTCGAATTATGATTCAGATTTAACTTCAGATTTTAGTTCAAATTCTACTTTAGATTATATTTCAAAGTCTATTTTAGTTTCTATTTAAGATTTTGTTTCGGATTATATATCAGATTTTATGTCAGATATTATGTGATATTATGTTCTAGATTTTAGTTTAGATTCTTATTTAGATTCTAGTTATTTATTGGTTAAATTATGTTTCAGATTTGAGGTGAGATTCTGGCTCAGATCCTATTTTAGATTTTTTTCAAATTTTATTCTAGTTCAAGTTATGATTCAGATCTGAGTTAAGATTCTAGTTCTTATTCTAGTTCATATTCTAATTAATATCCAGTTCATCTTTACTCAAAATCAAGTTTTTATCAATTTTCGATTATTCAGTTTTAATGATTCTTTTATGATTTAAGTCCGTTTTTGGAGCCCAAAAGATGTTTATTTCATTTTTTCTATACTTTAACTTTAAAGTTAATATTTCCTAAATATTAACGTTTATCAAATAATAATATTTCATTAGTACCAATAAAACAGATGTTTATTAGATTCCCACCGAAATATAAAAATTTACGCAATTCTTTTTGATATTTCAAGTTTTTGCCCAAAAATTTTTCCATTAATTTTACACAAAAAAAAGCGTAAAATAGTACAATGAAGTTTTTTATGAAGTTTTATTTTGAAGTTGTTTTTTTGGACCATAAAAGTTAAATATACAGATGTCAAGTTAACCACAAATATAACACCAGCAATTTGTAGATTCTAAAACAGAAGTAAAACTTAAACTTCGCCTTTTATTAAAGTTTTTACCGGTGTATTTTTTCCTAAAATAAAAAACTATTTTAATATTGAATTTAAGCAGTAAAAAGCAGAAGTGTAGAATGGAAAAAAGAGAGAAAAAGAGCAAAAATTTTTTTATTCGAAGAGCTAGGCGTTGCTGGGAAATTAGAGAAATAATTAAAACAAGTTTTTTCTTAAATGGGAACATTAAAGAAGTAGAAACCAAAAGAGAGAAGAAAAAAAAAAACTGAGAAATGTAAACAATTTACAAACTACTAGGTTATATTTACGCCTAAAGGTAGGCAACAAACTTTGTTTGACTTTAGTAGCCTTAAGGGTATGCAGCACAATAAATAATGTTGAAAAGTTTAAAAAGCTTTAAATAGTTTTCTGTTTTTGCTATATAAGCATTTTCTAAATAGAACTCTTAAAGAATAATTATTGTTGTTGAAAGTTAATGGAGAAAGAAATAGTTTTTTTGGTTTTTAAGGGAAAATCACTTTAAGGATATTAGTTTTCTGAAAGCTTTAAGTAAATCTTTACAATTGTATAGAGTAAGCTTTACGATATAAGCTTACAGCTTGGTTTTAAGAAGTTTATTTTTTGGTAAGTTTTTGCTTTGCTTATAAAAAAAACTGTAGCTTTCTTCAGTCACAATTTAATTTAAAGTTTAAAGAGCTTAAGCTTTTGCTAGATAGCTTTATATTTGATAAATTTAAAAGCTTTAAATATTAAGGATTGAGATCGAAATCTTCTTAACATAGAAATATGATGAAATTTTGAATCTTTTTGGAAAGTCTTCCATGAATGTTTTCATAGTGCTTTCTGTCACTTTACTCCATTTCCTTTTGAAATCCTCCACACTTTTGGGCAACTTCTTTGTGCTCTTCAACTCTATTAAAACAAGAGTCCAATATCTCTCCACTTTTACACACACATTATTGTTCTTGTACCACTCAAAGGCTTGCTTATCATAGTGATAGGATACCGAGTCAAGCCTAAAATAACTTGTCTTATGAATGGAAACAACCTTTTTTGTAAACATTCCTTGATGGAAATTGCGATATTCATAGGGCCCATTTGCCGCAACTGCCCATTCATTGCTAAACCAAGAACTTTTTGGAAAATATTGATAGATTCAAATATGAATGTGTTGGGATGTGTCTTATGAAAATCGTCTCAGACTCCATACTGTATATATATTCTTGCATCAAATCAAAATCTGAATCGATCTATGTCCGTTTGTCTGGCAGTCTGTCTGTTTTTTATTTTATCTGAATATTTATTGTAGTCTTGAGAAGTCTGCTGTTTAAATCCAGCAAAATCGGTTCAGATGATATAAACCGATAACCTCTTGGTTCAAACGAAGAAGTTTCATAAAATTGTCAATTATAAAAAAACTTTATAGCTTAAAACATAACTATTTTTGTGACTCATTAAGTGTTTCTGTATTATATTTTTGAAAAAAACTCATATATATTGTACACGTATATGAGTGTGTATATACGAAACATAATGTATTTACTTCACATGCATTTGATGTGAAGGGTATTAAAGAATTCTTACTTCTTTTTATGAATAGGAAGCTTTCAACTTTTAACCTTTTTTTAAGGACATTCATTGCCCTCTTTTCCCATAAGACTCTCACTTTTCTATTAATCAAATTAAAATTCATTATTCCCTAAAAACATAACCTATAAATTTAATTAAATTTGTTCCTGCCAATATTTGACTTTTCTTTCTATCAGCCAGTCTACCTTTAAATATTTAAACCTTCTCTGAGGACTTTTTTTCTGCAACCTTGAAATTGTTACAAAAACGAAGAAGAAGAAAAGCTTGCAGACATAGAAAAATTTCCATTTCTAGAAGAGAATAAAATATACTCTCTATGAAAGACTACAAAGGCATAAAAGCAACAACAACAAGAAGAAGAATCTTTTGTAGTTTAAATATTCAATGAATATTTAGAACTTTCCTCTTCTTTTTTGCCTTTTTATACTTTATTTTTGAAAGAATATTTATTTATTTATTTATTTATTTATTTATTTAGATTTTGCTTTTTTCCAATTTCCATAAAAGTGTATTTAAAGATGAAAATTGTTGTTATTGTTGTTGTTGTTTCTTTTGCTATTTTACAATTGCTATAGCAATAGGAGATCAAACAAAAAAAAAAACACAGTTACTTTAAATATTGATGTAAATGTTGTATAATATTTAAATAAAAACAACTAAAAATGCTAAAGTCGATCAAGTCCGATTATGTAATGCCCTACCAACTTCATTGTTGGTTGTTAATGACAGCTACGAAAGGTTTATGAACGTCCTTCGTATAATTTGTTTTTATGATTTATGACTATGTGTAAAGTACATTATTATGATAACAATATTTTTGTGAAATGTAAGTGTTTGAAAACGATCTTTCTGGGGCGTTATATCGGAGCTGGAAGAAATGATGGACCGACTTTCGGATATTTTCGAATATAGAATTTAGATTATATTTATCTTAAATTGACCAGTTGTTATTACATGATATTTGGAAGAGAGCTTGAATGGAACCTATGTGAAGTAATGAACCGACCCTCGCACAATTTGGAATATCAATTTAGAAACAGTTTTATTTTTGTTGAGTTTCATTGAAATCGCTTAATATTTAGGACTTTTATGTGTTTTAAACCCCCTTTTAGGAGAACATTTTTTTGGGAGCTCCTTGAAATATTGGACCGAATATCACAAGTTCCAATAGACAAGCCTTTGAACCAAAAAAAGTAACATGTACCTAATTTCAACAAGATGTCTCAAAATTTGCGAACTGTAGAGTGTTCACAACATTTACATAGAAAACTAGCCAGGCAGACAGAGGGAAGGACATCGTTAAAACGACTCAAGAAGTGATCCCTATTAGAACGGTAAACTAAAAAGGGGAAAAAAAAACATTTTTTCTGAATGTTACAAACATCTGCAGAAACGCATAATACACCAACCTTTTACTATGGTGTAGGGTATAACAACAAACATTGTATTTCTATTCTATTTCTATTTTTTCTTTATCTTCCAAATTTTAATTTTGGAAAACAGCAGCTTACAAAATATCCATTTTACCAGAAGCTTGTTAAAATTCTACACTTGAGTAAATTTAAAAAAAAAAATTATATTCATTTCAAAAATTTGTCAGATTGTTGCCGGTAAGAAAGTGGAATAAATATAGTATTTTTTTGCTGGTGTTGTTGTTAAATTCTTTTTTCAAAGAAAGTGTATTTTCCTTTCCTTCCTTTCAGTCTATAAAGTCAGGATGGAATGTGAAAATTTAAGTTAAAAATTGAGAAAGTTTTATATTTTTTAATTTTTGCTTTATTATAATAAAATATTCTTAAATTTTTGTCAATTAAAGTTCAAAAAGAAAAAAAATAAATAAATGTTTCATTATTTCCATAAACGAGTTAAATTTTTAGTAACAATAATTCATTATCACTAAAGCTTTTTGCAAGAAAGCTTAAGAATTTTAAAAGTTTTATGTCACTTTTTCTGGATTTAATTAAAAAAGTAAGAATGAGGAATCGTTTTAGAACATAAAGACTAATTTTAAATATCATTTTGCTTGAGCTTTTCTGAATGTAAATAAACTTTTAAGTTAAAAAAATTAATGACAAGCTTTTCGATTTTTGTATTTTTTACTATAGTAAAATTAATCAATAACTTATTTATAAAGTGGTTTTTATAAAAAAGCTTTAAAGCTCTCTGATCATAAAACAATACTTAACTTTCTCCTGAAAAAAAAAAAAACATCTCAGCTTACATTTCATTTAAGACAAAAGCTTTTAGTAAAGTTTCTTTTAAAATTGTATTAAAACTGTTGTACAATCACGGATTTCTTTAAGGAAGCTTTTCCTTCAATCACAAGATAGACATTTTATATTTAACTTTTAATTTGATATATATTTTTTAAGTAGTTTTTTTATGATTGAATGCATTTTAGTAGAACTATATAAAAGCTTTTCCAGTAAGCTTTTTTAAAAAAAGATTTCTAGTAAAATTTTCTCAACTTTTTAAATATTTTAAGCTCATAATTTTCTTTATGAAAGATTTTGTTAAAGCTCTGTTTAGTTTTAATTTTAAATTAAATTTTATAATAAGAGGTTTTTGATACCTAAAATTTTAATTTAAGTAAAACTTTTTTATGCTCAAGATCTTTCTAAAGGTTTTATCAATAATTTTTTGCTTTAGAAGAGCTTTTCATAATGATCGTCATTTTACATTAATTTAAAAAAAAAGCTTTTTTCATGGTTAATTTTAAATTTTAATAGATTTCAAAATCTCATTGTCTTCTTTAATTATTTCTTACGATTAATGTAATTTTTTATACTTCAAGAGAACCCTTCTTGCTCTTTCTACAAGATCCAAACTATTAACGACTATTTTTCCAAGGTTTTCATTTCTCAAAATCTTCTATAAGTAAACTTTTCGTTAGCTTTTCTTTAAAATACTCACAGCATATATTTTATATTTTCTGTAACTGTTTACATTTCTAAAGCTGCGATATTTTTCTGAAAAGAGCTTTTTTTGCAAAAGCTTCTTTTAAATGATTTTTAAAGTTAAATTTTGGATGCTGAAATAGCTAAATAACTAAAATGTTCACCAGTCTTATAAAAGCTTTTGCCAATAATTTTACTAAATTTTTCTTTTATAAATTAAGTTCTTTAAATGGGTTTCATTGTACTAATATTTCTTTTAAGTCTGAGAATTGTTTTATTTCAAAGTTATTTCTTTAAGTAAAATTCTTCATTTTTAATAAAGAACATTTTTTTAGAAATAAAGGATAAGACGATACTTTCAACATCATTAATGATCTTCAATTGGAAAAAGCTTTCACAAAAGTTATTATTTTGCTTAAGTCTATAATTCGAATTTTATGTTATTAAAAAATATGTTTATCTTTAGTTTCACACCACAAATCAAAGCTTTTAAGTATATTATGCCTTAATCTTCATTATTTATAAGCTTTTGAAAAAATTTATCTTATTTAAAGATGAACTTTTAAATGAACTTCATGTAGAACTTACTGCAACGGCCTTTGTAAAAATCAGGTTTCGTAATTCACAATTTTAAATTATACCTTCAGCTTGAGTTTTGCGTACAATCCAATTTCACAGAAAGCACTGAGTGTCCCC
Organism: Cochliomyia hominivorax; assembly: GCA_004302925.2. Lineage (NCBI taxonomy): Eukaryota > Metazoa > Arthropoda > Insecta > Diptera > Calliphoridae > Cochliomyia > Cochliomyia hominivorax. Next base: position 34,234,053 of record PYHX02000495.1, on the reverse strand, counting down.
GGATTCTGGATTAAAATTCTTAATTTATTAAAAATATACTTAAGGAAGAAAAATCTTTTACGACAACTATTTTACAACAGAAACTAAATCTCATGATAAGCTTATTGAAATCAACTGAAAAATGTAGCATTTTCAAATAGAACTTTAGAGGAAATTAAGCTTTTCGGTTAAAGATCTTTAAAGTTTTTAAAACTTAATTACAAAACAACTTGAAAGAAAGAAATTAAAAGAAAAAGCTTTATTGAAAGAATGAAACAGAAAGCTTTAGGCCCATAATAGAAGACTAGTAGTTACTATTTTAACAAAATCTACTAAAAAAATATATATAAAACCAGAACTTTACAAACATTAAAGTTTTGTTTAAAGAGCTTTTACAGTTTTGAGCTTAAGGTGATAAACTTTATTGAAGGAAATTAATAAAACTTTCAAAACTTAGTTTTTTTTCCGGAAGATGTGCTATTTTCAACCAAAACTCTATCGAACATTAAGATTTTGTTTAAAAAGCTTTTAATTTTTAAAAGTTAATAATTAACTTAATACAAAAAAAAATAATAATAACTTGAGAGAAATTAAAAATAAAAACTTTTAGAAAGAAATGCAGAAATAATGATGGAAAGCTTTAATCACATCTTTTTTTAGAAGTATTTTTTTACCAAATCTTCTGGAGGATCTTATTTTCGGCTCAAGATGACATTAAATATGTCAAAAACATTTTGTTGCTTAAATCTTTTTTAACATTTATTTTTTCTTTGTTTTTATTTGGAAACCTTCTTCGATAACACAACAGAAGCTAAAGCTTGTGATACGCTTATAAGCTTTTATTTGAATTCAATCTGCTGGAAATGTAGCCCTTCCAAATTGAACTTTAAAGCAAATAAAGCTTTCCGTTTAAAAACCTGTTAAGTTTCCTCTACATTTTGGCTTAATATCCAGAGTCTTTGTAAAGTATGATTTAAATAAATCGGAATATAACTGGAATTTTGGAAAGTTCTGGTTTTAGACATAATTTATTTAAAGTGATTTTAACTAAAATACTTTTAAAATTAAGTTCATATGGCAAAGTCTTTTATAAATATTATTTATCGGAAACTAAGCTTTGTATCCAAAGCTTCTTATATTGAAACATAATTTTCAAATTTCTTTCTCCATTTCCATTTTTAATTCATTTGAAATAATTTAAATCTATTTTACTGATTATGTAAAAACAACTTCAAGGACAAAAGTTTAAAATACAAATTATACAATTTAAGCACGAACTTTACACTTTGATCACCCAGAAATTAATTTAAATGATGCAAATGACATATTTAAGCCAGAGCAAAGGAAAAGCAAGCATCAGGGCAACAAATACACAAGTCACTTCTAATTCGTTCAAAAATAACAACAAAATAAGATAAATTCAATTGAAATGGAAATCGTCTTTAAGACAAAATAATTCCAAAAATATTTTCAACATAAATTGGCAACTTATGCAAAATACACTCACGCACAAAATACAGACCCCACCCCCTCTCCACAAATAAAAAGGAAAAGGAAAGAAACTCCCATAACTTTAGAGAAAAGAACATAAATAGAAATATGAAAAGTAAATGAAGCAAATAATACGAGAAAAATTACCAGCAAAATGATGAAAAATAACTTAAATGATTGATGTAAATTTAAACTTTTTTGGAAAGAAAGTTGATTTAATCTTCTGAGATGATTTTAGAAGGATAAAATAAAATTTGTTTAAATTTGCTGAAAACCATAAGGAATCTCTTAAAATACAACACAAAAGGTTAAATGTCTTTTTTATGGTTTAAAGGAAATTAAAAGCAAATTTTTATTTAGTGAAAAAATTGCTAAAAATTCATAAGAAATCTCTTTTTTGTTGGAAATAATAATAATTTGTCTGCCAGCTTCCGGGCATTTAAACGTAAATACACAGTTAATCAATAAATATGTAAATAATGACGTTCAAATATACAGAAACAAAAGTCAATGTAAAATAAATTAAAATATAAATAATTAATTTCTTTCAGTTATGATTCATATATAAAAAATGTTAATTTAACATTGTTTCACTGTAAATACTGTTTCTAAAAAATGTTCTTGAAATTTTATTGCTTGAAATTTTACTACTTTAAAGTAATTTAGAAAAAATTATAGTTGTATAATTTTATGTATTAACTAGCAGACCCGCCAAACTTTGTAATACTAAAAAATTTGCTTTGTATGGGCCATACTCTTCCCGCTTATGTTATCCTTTCAACGTTTTTCTCAGTAAAATAGTTCCTTGAGAAAGTAGTTGCGAACAAATTTGACAACCCTCGCTGTTATAATTCCTGAGATATTCGATAATCAATATTTGCTTTGTGTGGGGGTACCTCTCCCCCTGGTTCTATCGTAAATTTGTATGGCGTATGCTACTTTAATGTATATTTGAATTAGTCTATGAAAATTTAATCAAAAGTGGTCCAGCCGACTTGGAGTCTATACATTACATATATATATACATACATACATACATACATACATACATACATACATACATACATACATACATAAATACATACATTCATACATATATACAAACATACAAACAAACAAACATGCATACATACATATACATACATACATACATACATACATACATACATACATACATACATACATACATACATACATACATATACATACATACTTACTTACATACATTCATACATACACATAAATATACATACATACATACATACATACATACATACATACATACATACATACATACATACATTCATATATAAAAACATACAAACATACATACAAACATACATACAAACAAACATGCATACATACATATACATACATACATATACATACATACATACATACATACATACATACATACATACATACATACAAACAAACATGCATACATACATACATACATACAAACAAACATGCATACATATACATACATACATACATACATACATACATACATACATACATACATACATACATACATACTTACATACAAACAAACATGCATACATACAAACATACATACAAACAAACATGCATACATATATATACATACATACATATACATACATACATACATACATACATACATACATACATACTTACTTACATACAAACAAACATGCATACATATATACATACATACATACATACATACATACATACATACATACATACATACATACAAACAAACATGCATACATACATATACATACATACATACATACATACATACATACATACATACATACATACATACATACATACATACATACACACATACATTTTATTATTATTATTTTTTTTTTTCAATGTGTACACACCACCACTACAAGTGGTTTGGAGGTTATATTAACTTTGTCATTCTGTGTGTAACGCTAAAAACGGATCATTTCTGACTACATAATGTTTTTATATTTTCTATCAATTAATCAAAGTCTTAGTCAATTTAGCTATGTCCGTCTGTCTGGCGTCTGTTGTCGGCACGCTTACATCCCCAATAATTGACATAGCACAATGAATTTTGGCCAGAATATTTGTTATTGTCCTGAAAAGTTTCCTATTGAAAACCATAAAATTGGTGTGGTATGTAAAAAAAGATATAGACCGATATCCAAGGTAGCCTCTAAATTCAACAGAAGATTATCTGTAGAATTTTCAGTTACAAATTGGTTAAAATCGATTCAGTAGAAAAAAAGTAAAAGCCAAAAATATAAAAAATTTTTGTGACTCAATAAGTGTTTCGTGTTTAAATTAATAAAAGCTTTTCTGTATTCTATACGTATGTGTGTGTGTGTATTTATGAAACATAACGTATGTACTTAACACATATTTGTGGTGAAAGTAACTGAAGATTCGGCATAACCGAATATAGCATTCTTACTTACTTTTTATTAATTTTCTGATTTCTAGAACACAAAAGGTTCAATTGCAGATAACCTTGAACTTGTAGTAACACTTATAATTTGCTTTAGAGCTTTTTTTCTTTTTAATTTTATTTCATATTTAATTTTTATAAAAAATCAATTTTCTTTAATAAAAATAAAAATGATGTTACGTTGTGATAACCTTCTGATAACCTCATCATCATCACCATCAATATCATCATATATAGCAAAAATTACACTAAACATATTTACATTCACACATATACACACATACATGCATGCATATGTATAAACGTGTAAAGTTTGAAATATTTTCCTATTTGTGACAAGTAAAATCTCTTAAATATTCAGAATATTTTTACTATATTTTTTGCATAAGACAAGTCAGTCTGTCAGTCAGTCAGTCAGTCATAAATGAGTGAATAAATATATGTATGTATTAAATGTACATATACATTTACATATATACAACACATGTGTCTTATAAAACTGCAGTCAAGTGGAAGGTTGTAGTAATAAAAGAAAATCAAATCAAAAAAATTACAAAATAATTATTAAAGAATCTCACAGTTTCCAAAGAGTTTTGTGTGGAACGAAAATTCTCAGTGCGATATCATTCTTGGGCGATAAAAAAAATTTTTCATATAAAAAAACTTATTTCATGTTTGTAACGTGCAGATAAAAATAGTGATGTCGCCACTTTTAAGTATATTCTTCCAAACAGAATCACTTTCACAATCGATTTAAGGACGTTTGTTCGGCCGCTTGGTCGCTTGTCCATGTAACATTATGGATACTTTAAAGGTTGCAATTTTACAAATATCTCCCGTTGATTTTTCGTACCAAGGACGAAGTCTATTAATTATGATTTGTGTGATGGTTGGTCCAATGTTTTAGGTATCTCAATGGCATTTCTAGCCAATAACTACATATTATATTCTAGAAATCGCCTCAAATCACTCATATATATGGGAGAAAATACATTTAAATAATATAATGTTAACAACCACAAATCGGTCTATTTCAAACTGACATCATACTTCCGGAATTAACACAAAGCTTTTCGATAATATTAATAATATTTGCTTCTTCTTACTTGAATTCAAAACTATTAAAAATGCTATGCCGAATCTTCAATACCCTCCACCACAAATATCTAAGAAATAAATAGATTATGTTTCATACATACACTCACAAACACATACAATGTGTGAGCGTATTTTTTATATATAACAAAGAAGTCTTTTTCGCTATAACTTTTTTTCTGCTGAACCGATTTTGATGATTTTTGGAACAGTATTGAGGTACATATTTTTCGTTATTATGATAATTTATTTTAATTTAGTTTATTACAATTTGCGGATTTATAGTTGATAATTTTATAAAAGTCCTTTACTTTAAATTGGAGACTGTCTGAGATATCGGTCTTTATCTCTTAACATACTGAACTGATTTTGTTTTTTAAATAGGAAAATTCTCAGAAATATAATAAATGCTCAGGCCAAATTTCATTTAGCTCCGTCAATTGTTGTGAGCATGTCAACAGCTAAATCGACTCAGATTTTGATGTTGTAACGAAGTAATTCGTTACATATTTTTTTGTTGTAAAATCAGTTATGAATTTAACTCGTTAACATGAATTTAAAATGTATTTGCTTATTTTATAATTGTTCTTGTAAAATAACTGTTAATTTTTAAGAGTGTAAATATAAGAGAAATTGTTGTAGTATAAGAGAATATAGTAACATATTTAAGTATGAGTACATTACATGCCCAACATACAAAATAGTTGTATCACTACTACGATACTGTTGTATTACCACTAATACTAATAATCAATATCACTACTTCTTCAGTTGGGCTTGTGCTGCCGTTGTGGACGGACAACTATCACAAGTTTGTAATAGCTTCGGTAGCAGCCGTATACAGGCAAAACAGTCCCAACCTAGTAGTAGTGTTAGGGTTTCTACTGGTATTTACTGCCATAGATCCCAAACAATATAGTATGGCAAAAGGGAATCTTCTGGTTTTTACAACCATAGATCCCAGGCAATGTAATATTGATAGGTATGGTAGTAGAACTACTAATACAATTACAAAATAATATTCTATATAAGGGCCGGATCTAGATTTAATCGAGGAGTCTGGTCTGGAAATCTGGAGGTCACGGTGTTTAAATTAATAACTAAATAATTAGGTGCTTTTATAATAATTAGTATATAAGAAAAAATAATAAATTTTGAATAAACAATAAAAATAAACTTAAAATACAAAGTATCCTGGGTATCCTGGCAAACATCCTTATAATGTGATGCATGAATATAAATACATAATGATGATTTCCTATTAAGCATTACACTCGTAATGATAAAGTTAATATACTCTCTTCACCCCTTGTGGTGGGTATAAAAAAACTTTATTGCAACAAGACATTTTTAAAGAGTTTTAATAAAAGCTTTTTAATTTTTTGAAGATTTTAAGTAAAAGCTTTTTCATTAAGAGATCTTCGAATAGTTTCAAAGATTAAGATGAGAATATCAACATTTGAAGAACATTTCTGAAAACATATTATGATTTAATTAATATCGAGAGCTTTGAAACTTTAAATAAAATTGACACAAAAACTTCATTTGGATAATATACAATTTTTAAATTTAAAAGTTTGTAAAGCTAATTTAAAATGGAAGCTTTGAACTTTAAATATGTTTTTAGTCTTCATGTTCATACCAACATTAGCATCAAGTTTCAAGTTATTTAAGAAAATTAAGTGATAAAATCTTTGATCTTGCTTCTACCTTTAAAAGCTTTACTCTTCTTTTTTTTTAATTTAAAGTTTTTAAAAGCTTAAAGCCTTTGTGTAATTATTCACTCACTACTTTAAATTAAAGCTCACAAAGCATTTCTTTCTTTTGTAAGATTTTTTGTATTAAAAAAATTGTTAAAGAAGCTTTTTCTTTTTAAATTAACATTTAATAATTGTTCCTACAAAATTATGTCTACAGCTTTTTAAAATTAAAAATCTGTTAAAACTTTCGATTTAGAAATAATTTTTTTTAAATGTGAAAATATTAACAAAACCCCAAGGTATTAAAAAGCTTTTTTAATTTATAAGTTTGAAAGCTTTCAATTAAAAAATAATATTTAATGCTTTTTGGAAATATGAGGGCTAATATGATAACAAATTTGGTGTCGTCAAATTTTAAAATTTTGCTCTATATTCAGAGCTTTTATAAAAAATTTTAATTAATGTTGAAGTTTTTCATTGGGAAAAAAATACAAATTCCAAAGTCATTTAAGAGTTTCATTGTAAATATTTTGTAAAAGGAATTTTAATAAAAAATCTTAAAAAAAAAGCTTTTAAATAGAAATATCTTATAGAAACTAGTGAAGTTAGAAAAAGCTTAAAATTAAAAAAAATGTGTCTTTCTATAGGAGAAAGTTAGTCATAATTTAAAAAAAGACTTTTGTTCCAAATAACAAGCTTTTGTTCAATAGCAATTCATATAAAAAAGCTTTTAGTGACCAGAAAATTTCAGAAGAATTTCAGTTACATTAAAATTGTATATTTTTTCTCTTAAATTTTTTTTGAAAATAAATGAAAGGAAAATAAACTTTATTTTACTATTCAATCATTTTACATTATTTATGTCTCCAACAAACTTTTCTTTCATTTATTTTCCACAAAAAAAAGAAATATATATAACCTTACATTTTAGAACGCACATAACAACAACAACAAAAATAATAATAAAATTCTTTCTCTTTGCCTGGTACTGAATGAATAGGTCGTTCGGTCGGTTTGTCGGTCTGTTGCCTATTTATACAAAAATTATAGAGTTTTTAAAAGCTTCTTGAATTTTTAGCATTTCCTTTACTTTCAATTTAAGTGCTTTTCTTGCCACAAACAATTATACTATTTCATAATTCATGCAACACATGTACTACAACATGCAGCAGATGCAACCAACAGCAACAAAAACAAAAATAACATGAAATTAAAGTAGCAAAAAAAATTACATATTTTTCTGAAAGGAATAAAATGTAGAAAAAAAATATTAAAATCCCCAAACGAATGTAAAGAAAAAAATGTTTAAATATCACATTTTATTTTTATACTTGAATTCTGGATCTTTTTTTTTCTATTTAATGCTCTTTATTTTACATTAAATGACCGCAAGCAATGCAAAGAAGGGGAAAACTAAAAATGAAAACTAAAAATTAAATAAGTAAGAATTTTATATTCGGCTATGCCGAATCTTCAGTACCCTTCACCACAAATGTATGTATGTATAGTAAATACATTATGTTTCGTTTTTACACACATACATACACTCACAGACGTATACAGTATATAAAAGGTTTTTTAAGTATAAAATGGAACCCTTAATGAGTCATAAAATTAGTTATATTTTTGGCTATAATATTCTTTCTACTAAACCGATTTTGATAATTTTTGGAATGGTAATGAAGTACGTATAGCTTCATGTAATGGCAACATTTCATTCAAATTTGTCGATATATAATTATCAATTTAACTCAAGATTTTTGCATGATATTAGAGGTTGCCACATATATATATTTCTATATATTTTAATATATTCAACCGATTTAGATGATTTTAAATAAGAAAATTCTCAGGACTATAACAAATATTCAGGCCGAATTTTATTGAGCTCTGTCAATTATTGTAGATGTGAGCGTACCAACAACAGATGTGAGCGTACCAACAGACAGGACATAAATCGACTCAGATTTTGATTTGACGCAAGCGTTTCACGCGAATGACATAGCTAATATACCCTCATCACAACTTGAGGTGGTGGAGGGTATAAAAAAAAAGAAAAAATCCTTTAATTTTGTAGTTTTTAAATTATGCACAAGTTTTTCTCTTCTCTTCTTTTTTGTTTTTGAAGAAAAAATAATTTTTCTATTGTTTGCAGAATATTTGTGGTGGTTGTTATTATTGTTGTTGTTTTTCTTAGTTATTTTCAACTTTAATTATTTTAATTTTTGTATTTTAAGAAATTTTTCTGTTTCTAGTTTTTTTCATGGTATTTTATTCTGTTATGGCATTTTGTCATGCAGTCAAGTTTTTTTAAAGAAACGAATAAGAAAAAAATTTAAAGTAATTTTTGGCAAAATGTTTTAAAGAGTGTGATCGAAAAATTCTTAACACACATGTATATAATAAAAGCGAGAGCACTAAACTTAAATTTTTAAATGTTATCAATCACTTTTATAGTTTTAATCACTGGTAATGAAATTTCGAAACTTTTGCATGATCATTCCAATAACGTTCTATCACTATAAGAGGGCACCTCCTCCTTTACTCCTCTTCTAACAAGAGCCCAACATTTTTCCATTGGGCTCAGCTCTGGGCAGTTTGGAGAATTTGTCTCTCTTGGTAAAAATACCACATTATTGTTCTGGTACCACTCAAGTGCTGGTTAACGATAGTGACAGGATGTCAAGTCAGTTCAAAAATAAGTGGACACATTATAAGGTTTTATGAATAGAAGCAGTCTTATTCGTATCCAAATTTCGGTATTTATAGAGTCTGTTGTAACAACTGGTTTGCTTATTTTGTTGCAACTGCATATTGCTAAATTTTGATTCCTAAATTTTTCTTCTACTTTCTTTTTCTTCTCCCTCAAGCAATATGAAATTTTGTCCAGAAAGTTGCGATACATCTGCCAGAACTAACGTTTGGTCATCCATTATGCAGTAAAAATATTTTCCTTGGTAAACTTGACTGCAATTTCCATGCTCTGTTTTGGCCTCTAAATTTTTAGCAGCGTTGCTTACAGGAAGTTTTTGATCTTTGTAGCCGGGCTGATTCCTACCGGGGTATGAGCTCCTTTGTAAATGCTTTCAGAAATCAGAACGATTGGCCAACTTGTTGGATTTTGTTTAAAATATTAAAAATTTTGTTCGCATTATCAAAGTATTTATGTTTTACAAAATTAACTTGATCAAAAATAAATCCAAAAATTCTTGGGTTAAACAATTTTCATAAAAACCGTGTGTGTTTGGAATTTTTCAATCTCACTCCTTGTGTGATTTTTGTCTATATTGTACTATTTTTTATATTTTTGTTTATTTGTTATTGTTGTTTATGTAATTATATTTTTAGTTTTATTATATAAAAAATAAAATGTTTTTTAGACATGCAGTTCTTCATAGGGAATTCTTTCAAGAGAAAATCTGATTTTGAGTAAATAAATCATTTTAACACCAAGAAAAATATCATGGTTTCAGTTTTAACTTTGTAAGGAGTCGTGTGTTAAATGAAGTGTTATTTAGGGAATGGAAATTTTATTACTTCGGTTTGATTCATTTTCTCGAGACAGTTAGAATTGGTCAATTATGATAATTTGATTGAGTTTGAACATGAAATTTGACATGAATTTAAATTAGAGATTTAAATTAAACTGGTTACATTCACTCTTATAAGTTATTGGATGTGAAGCCTCTGTAAGCATTCATTAAAATTCCCAAAAAGAATTTATATTCCAAAAACAAATCAAAATTCAAAATTATGTCTCTTCAAATCTTGGCACCAGTGTTGTCAATTCTAAAGCAGCACAACTGGGTAAATCTTTTTAAAGAAACCTTAATGAATCATAAAATTATAACGTTTTTCCACTAAACCGATTTTGATAATTTTTGGAATTGTAATGTGGCACATAAAGCGGCAAATGGAAAATTTATAATTGAAATTTCTACGGTTGATATTCCCTTAAAGTTAGGGACTGTCTCAGATATCATTTAATATACTAAACCGATTTTACTGGGTTTAAAGAAGAAACAAATAAGAAAAATGCTAGAATTTATAAACATTACGAGGACTTTGATGATTTAACATTACGAGTTACACACGGAGTGTAATTTTTTTGTCATTCTAAGCTTCTCGAAAATTATCATTAAGTGCGTCTTTTTGGTCCAAAATTCTGGAAACTGACTTTTCAATTGAAAACCATCTTTAAGAAAAAAATTATTCCTAATTTATTAAAAGAATAGAGAGTGATTAACCGGTAGTTACAGAGAATGGTATAAATATTTAATCAAAATTTGATGAGATACTTCCTTTTTATGTGTTTTATGAACTCGTTGATGTAACCATTTTGTCATTATAGAAATGGCTAAGTAAAAATAAAAATGACTAAAAAATATTTAATGGCAAAATTAAATTGTCGTTGGCTAAACGAGACTGAAAATAGCTAAATTAGCAACACTAATTGGCACGTTCATATCTAAAGAAATAAAATTTGGTTAAATTTTTTACTACTGTACCGAGAAGCTTTCCTCTTAAACCTTAAAATATCGGTTCCGTAGACAAAGATGAAAATACTTATATCCGAGATAACCTCAAAATTCTAGCAAAGAACTTTAATTATTTTCGCTAATTCAGCCACTTTTTATAAGTTTTGGAAGAAAGGCACATATTGTCAATATTAATTAATAGAGATAACTTTCCAAGTCTTTCTGAAATGGGGATCTAGTGATTCTATATAAAAGGATTGAAAGGAATTGTCGATTTGAAACCATTGTACACAAATAAAGAGTTGTAAAAGCTTGTTGTTGTGTCTGCCTTTTTTAAAGATTTCATGGATACAAAAAATGGAAAAAGCTCTTTTACCTAAGTTTCTTAAAAACGGAAGGAAAAGTAGAAAGAAAACTTTTAATTTTAAAGTTTTTTTTTACTTTAAAACAAGCTTTAAATAATTGAAAATATTAAATAATATAAGAAAAAAGCTCCTAATTTTTTACTACATTAAAAGGTAATTTTTTGATAATATAAGATTTAAATATTTTTCAAAAATCATTAATCATTGAAAGGCAAAAAGGCTCTCACAGTTTATATTGAGAAAAAATTAAGTTCAGAAATTTTCGTTAACAACTTTTCAGAAAGTTTTGCCATTTTTTTATAAAATCCTTTCGTAATAATTTTATTTCTCATATTTTTTTTAACGAGATGCTCTTCATGAGATCTCATATTAAGAGCTGATTTAAAAGTTTCAATAATTTACTAAGTTAAAGCTTTTAGTCGCATTTTTCAACAAAATATATTAAAAAGTAAAATTCGTAATGTTTATTGACGAAGCTTTAAACTTCATATTCATGTTTCTGAGGTTTTTTAATGTTGAATACGATGACTAGTTGAGGTTGTCGGTGTTTCTGTCATATGATGACAGACAGCATCAATAGTTTTCGTAGGATGAACTTACATATTATGTGAAAATATGTTCAAATTTCCTGCAGATCTTGTTATTTGAAATGTTGGTGCAATTCTTCCGGTTGATTTGTCTGATTATGGCGATTAACAAAAATCACATAAGGCACGGAATATGGACGAAAACGACATTTTTCTCTCAACGATTAAATAATCTTAAAGTCTTGTCTGAATGTATGTGCCTTTCTAACCTTTTGTATGTCATACATTGGAACAAATAAATGTGAAATTGAGGCAGCAACTAACAACTAACACTATGCGTTATGGTTAGATCACCCTTTTGCAATATAATATTAGAGCTTTTCCTTAACACTTAAAAAATAATTGGGCCAATGACTCGTTGCATATCTTTTAACACACTAGAAATGAGAATTTCTTATTTATGCCGAAATATTATCACATAATATTCCTCTAATGTCTAGACTAATATTAATGATTATTTTTATATTTCATACATTAGAACTCATTAAAATTCCTGTTTAGTCCAAAATTACACATTTTTCGTTATGGTTAAAATTCCAATGTGTTTTGTGACATTTAAAACAATTCATTATTCTAAAAGTTAATGTCACATAAATAAAAGAGAAAAAAAATCTCCTTTACCCTCCTACAGCTTGTCCTTGCTTTTCATATTTGTTAACGGTAATTTTTGAATACGCCATTTGTATTTTTGTTATTTCCGGTTATTTCATATCATTTTCCGTTTTAAATACTGTTTTTATTTAAGATGAGCTGATTGTTTGCCAACAAATTTTTTATGTGGATTTCACATGCGAAAAACTCTTAAATAATTTAGACCCAAAGAAAAATACCCACACAGATAAAAAAGGAGAATAAGAGAAAAAACTAAAAACACGCATTCCTTAATACCAGACAGCATAGAAAACTAAAACTAAAACTAAAACTAAACAAGTCGTAAAAGTATTAGAGCATAATTTTAACAGAATCTTACTTTTGGTCTTTGCCTGGTTCTGGTTTAAGGATTTATTTATTTTTTTCCTATACCTTTAGCTTATGTGTTTGTATGTGTGAGAGAGTGTTGCTGGTTTGTTTTTATGACTCAGTGGTCATCATCATAAATCATATTTATGTTACTTAGACGTTTCTTTCTCTCTGCTCCTTCTCTTACATTTTTTTCATTACTTTAACTTCTGGTCTTTTTTTGTGCTGGTTTTACTTATTTAAACCTTTTTTGAGGGGGATTAATGTAAGTATGTGCGTGTTTGTTTTTACCAAGTTAAAGTAATTTAATCAATTTACAGTTTTTTTATTTTTTATTTCCTCTATTTTTTGAGTTTTGGTTTCTACTTTTGATGGTTATCAACCAACAACTCAAATTCACAAATATTTAATATTTTATGATTTCAATATACCCTACACCAACATAGGTGTTGGGGGTACTATGCTTTTATGCAGATGTTTGCAACATTTTATAGTATACTTTAAGTATACTATTCGACTCAGTATCACTTCCTGAGCCGATTTAAGCATGTTTGTTCTTTTGTCCTGTTGGTTGTCCATGTGAAGCTTGTTCGTAAAGTACAGGTCGCAGTTATAAGATATCGAAACGAAATATGATATGTATTGAAATTGGTTATGATCCGTCCATTATTTCTCATAGGCCCTATACAAATATTCCCCCGGAATGGGTTTCTTACGCCATAAAATTCCAAAATATAAGATACTTTTATCCAAATAAAGCGAAAATAAGTCTTATTATACTGTCTGTCCATAATTTCTTATATGTCCGAGGCTCGGTCCATAATATTTTCTAACTCCCATACAAGTCTTCAGGAAAAAATCCCTTTCAAATGTATAAATTTCACATAAATGTTTGTGTGAGAAAAACAAAATATACGAGGGCTGTTCATAATTTTTTCTTAGCAGTCATTTACAATGAAGAATGTGCTGTAGGATATTACATAGTTGGGCTTGGCCAACTATAATATTTTTACTCGTTTTCCGTTTAGTTCAATTTTTTTTAGTTCCAGCTGCTTTTCTATACATTTTGTATGTGTGTGAGTGTGAGTCCTTTTTTGCTTTGGTGACTTTTGTTTATGTGTGAATATAAATATTTGAATTATTTGTTTTCTATGCGATTTATTTTTATTTTTATTTTATTGTTAAATTCTCAACAATAATTTTTTCGAAATTTATTTTATCTATATGTATTTGGAGATCCTTTTGTTATTTGATTAATAAATTTATAGCTTTTTTCTCTGTATAGTTTATGTTTATGTGAGTGTTTTATATTGGATATAGATTTATTAATTGCTGGAATCTGAATTGAGTCTGTGTATTATGTATGAGAATATGGGTGTGATAGGATTTAACTACAACAGGATATTTATTAAACTCGAATATTGATTTAAATAACTGACGATTTTATAAATGATTTTTATTCCAAAAGTTCATTGTTTGTTCGCAGTCCAAAAAAGTTAAACATTATTTTTTCCATATATAAAAAATGTGACTTCATTTTCCCTCTAATTAAGATGAATACATAGAAAGTGAACGCTACCCTACCCACAGCGCAAATAGAAAAAAATATAGAATAACACATAGAGGGCGTTGCTCTAGACATACAGATACGAAACTACAATATCGAAGTACTTTAAAATTAGTTTATCATATTAGTAGATATTTGGACAATACTGCTTAAGACACACTCAGAGAAAAAATATGTTTGCGGTAACCATAAACGAGAAGCAACATATTGTTATTAGATATTGTTACCGTAACTAAAAAAAATTGTGAACAGTTATTGTTATCGTCACTAAAATATTGCTGTCGCCACTAAAATTATTGTTATCGCCAAAAATATATATGTTTATTCCAATAAAAATATTGTTGTTTCAAAAAAGTTTGGTTTGTTCGCAGTATTTTTTTATTGAATAAAAATATTTTCGTATGAATTATTTTAATATACTTCTCATTTTATAACTTTACCTTTGGAAAATCTGTGAACATTAATTGAAATATTTTCGTAATATAATTTTAGTTATTTTAATTGAATATTTTTATTTATAAATAATAAAAATATTAATTCAAATATACATCATTTTCCATATTAATACAAATTGTAAGAAAAGATATTTATTCATATTCAGTATCAGTAAACTGAAAATAATATTTTGTCCTAATAACAATAGTTTTATTACAACGGGCTGTTTAATAACAATAAAATTGTGATCAGTCAAACATATTTCCAAACATATTGCAACCACAGTTCATTTTTGTTAAATAAAAATAATTTTATTACAGCAACGAAATTATTCTCAAAATAAAATAAATTCAACCATTAACATGTTGGTGATAACTATACATGTTTGTCGCGAATGTATTAGTGTTTGCGACGAACATATTATGAAGTGATGTTTCTCTGTGTGAAAAGTGTGATTTTTGAAAATTCCATTATTAAAGTGTTAAATTAAAAATAATGAAAAAATATTTACTAATTATTTTTTTCTCTTTTATTTTCAGGTATGTTTTTTACTAAAAAATCATTTCGGTAAGATTTCTAAATATTCAATTACGAGAGAAGAATAGTGTTATTTTAGAAATTTATAACTTGCACAGTGAGGCAGAATCAAGTTTTTTATGGATATAAATCTATAACTTTTGGTCGACTAGATGGATTTGCCTAAATTTTCACATAATGAGAGCAGAGAAATGTATAACTTTTGGGGCGCATCGGGACTCCATGGGCGGAGTTGCAGGAGCGTTAAGCGGGATACCTCGGACGTGTAATCTTTTTAATTTTTGTTTCTCATTCAATTTCAAAATTTTTACTACCTTATAGCCCTCGACGGGACCTCCATTTTAAGGATTTTCCATCTCCTTTAAAAAGGGTCAAGCCAATACTTTCGAATTTATATTGAAAAGTTGGACTTAAAATCGAAACAGTTTGAAAGTGATTTTCTTGAAAATTTGAATATAAATTTGGACTTTCAAAAATGCTTTTGAACTAATACAAGTTTAAATCTGGGAGCTACCTGAAGAATTAGACGAACTACTTTCAATAGATTATGTAAAACCTATAAATTGAATTGAATATAAATGCATAACAGCGAAAATTAGCGAATATCTAAAAATAAGTGATGATCATTGTAAAGGAGGGAGGTGTCCCCTTACAAAACAAATACTTTTATTGAATATCTAGAGAACTATTGAAGTGAGTTAAAATGTTTTAACTGCACTCTGATCAATCTAATTGAGTGTATAATATCTTAATGAAAGCGAATATTTTAAGATGTAGGATCTACTACTTATAAATTGAACTGGTACATTGAAAACTTCTAGGCTGATATATTCAAATACATTCGGCTGATAAATTCAGCTTTTCTCTTTGATCCTCTTTGCGAAGGATGGCAGTCACATATTTTTAAATATTAGAAGAATCGCGTTTATAATTTTTGGACTGCCCTACAGTTATTATTTTTGATATGAATATCTAAAAAAATCTGTTAAAATATCAGTTTACCGATCGATTTAGATTTAAAAATGTCCGTCTGTCTATCTGTACAGTGTAAAAATTTTATTAAAATAAATATCGTCGGTACAAAATTTTTATGAAGAAAGGAATATATTATTTTTTAAAAACTATTTTTTTTCCAGAATTCCCATATTTTGATATGAAAATCAGTAGGGGATCTTTTTGCTAAAACATTTTTTATGCCACCAACTGTTCCTTTTTTTACAACTTGAGTCTCTATTTCATTGATTTAAACTCTAAAATTTATTAAAAATTTTAAAATAAATTTTTAAAATATTTCAAGATAAATTTCACTTTTATTTAATTTTGTATGGAAATTTTCACCATTTTTTTCCAAAATTAGAAAAGCAATATCCGCTTAATTTTTTTGTTAAAGCAAAAAATAAACATTTTTTTTCATTTAGTTACATTTTAGTTTCCAATATATTTTCCGAAAACAAAATAAATTTGTGACTTTATGTCATGTAACACATGGACTTTCAAAAATGAAAAAAAACTGAAAAAAAACAAAATTTAAACGATTAAAATTTATACAAAAAATGTGAACAGAGTGAAAAAATTCCCTGAAACACTTCAGTGACAGGCAGAATTTTTTTGTCACAAATTTTTTTATTTATTTTATTTTTTTTGTTGTTTTCAGCCAAATAATAAAATATAGTTGAGTTTTAGTTTTTTATTTTCAGTTTATTTTTTTTGGTGAAGTGTTTTAGGTTGTTTTGCATATTTTTAGAAAAAAAAAAGATGAATGAAAAAAACTTTTAGTTTTATGAAAAATCTAATATATTACTTTTTTGCAAATAGAATAAAAATAAAACAAGTCAGAATGCTATATTCGGCTATGCCGAATCTTTAATACCTTCCACCACAAATTTGTGTAAAGTAAATATTTGCTTGAACTCTGAGGTTGCCTCAGATATCGGTCTAAATCTTTTAACAAATTGAACAGATTTTGCTATTTTTAAATGGGAAGATTTCTAGGACTATAAATACTTCGACCAAATTTCATTGAGTTTTGTCTATTATTGTGGATGTAAACATGTCAACAACAGGCAGACGGACAGACAGATTTAATCAACTCCGACTTTGATTTGATGTAAGAATATATATACATTATGGGGTCTGAGGTGATTCTTTCGCCGCGTTACACACGAAATGACAAAGTTCATCACTTGTGGTGCTGGAGGATATTAAAATAAAATAAATTGTATTACGAGATACTTAAACAAAGCATGGTACAGTGGTCTTGAGAGGTAAAATACCAATAAGAAAAACGTGATTTTGCAAATATTTCATTGAGATGAGGGAAAATGTTATGGATTCTTATTTATAGATTTTTTTTTACATCAATGAATAATTTCCAGTGGAACCAAATAATTACGTAACCTTTGAACTACTTAATCACATACTTGAAGCGATTGATAAATTTGGAGGAGCACAATTTCTTATAAGAAGACACTCCTTATAATTCCCTGCTAATAAGCACAAATATGTGGGATGTCTTTTGTGGCTTAAGAGATATTTACACCAAAGTGTAAACTTTTACCATCTTTTGGACACCTGTTTATAATCTACGACCCAATTTGTCCTTAAGGTATTATGCGTTTGTGCAGATGTTATGTAATGCATAGAGAAAATAGTCCTACACCAATTGAATCAGAAACATCAGTCCGAATATCTCTCTCTCTCTCTCTGACAGTCAATGGTATCGTTATAAACGCTCTATAGATCGCAATTTTAGAGACAAAATCTATGAAAATTGTTTTCAATCGATTCAATATCTGTGACAAGTCACACATGCTAAATTTTAAGATATTCGATCGCTAAATGGCCGCAATTTTTAAACAGATCCTCTTCTGCAAATCTCTCAGAAATGCCAAAATTTTAACAATAAATCAAATAAAATATTTCATACATCTAAGTTATATACAACCAGAATAAACTGTATCAAATTTTAAGAAAATCGGTCAATAATTATCTTTTGAGCCTCACATAACCTCTCAATTTCGAAAGTCATTCTAAAAGGCTTAGCACTTTATAATTGTCAGTATCATCCACATAATTTTACTAAATACGTCTTATACAATTAGAAATCACAATTTCGAAGTTTTCGAGAGACTTTTTGAAATTCTTTTAGTCGTCATCATGTTTTAGGGTCCAAACCAAAATCTGCTATAATGACGATCTAGGTAATTTACTAAAACAAAGTCAATTTTTTAAATAAAATTTCTCTTATTAAAATTTGGAACATTTCGGAAAAAAGTGAGAATCTGCTTATGGTCAAGTATTTAGGAAAATTCTGTCCATATTATTTCTTAAATTAGAAAATGTTAACTTAAAGATTCTACTTAAGATCAAATGATAATATTATTTTTGGAAAGAACCGTATTATGGTAGGAAAGTCTGGTTTCTGGTTATGTTATAAATAATCCCGATTCCGTTTTATCCCAGAACCAATCAAATTTAGTATAAAAGTATTAATTTTGTTCAGTTTTTACAAGAAATTTTCTCTGAATTGGGATCTCGGAATAAAACTTTGGAAATTTATAATCTTCCTCTGCAAAATTCTTACTCCCTTATATCATTTCAAACTCTAATCCTTAATTTTTCTCAATTCTCTTATTTTTCACTCCATTTCTTTTCTCCGAGATTAAAATCTCTTTAACAATTTCGTTATATTTATCTTAATTCTTTGCAAATATGTTTTTATCGAGCAGCATCCAATATAAAATACACAATTAAATGATTGAACAGAACTGGCAACAAAAAAAAAAGAGAAAAGAACAGGAAGAAAAGAAAAAATCAATAAATTATAGATTTGATTTTCACTCTTCATGTTTGCTATAAAAAGCACTGAAGTGTTTAACGGAAATTAAATATTTTATAACAAAAAAAGAAAAAGAAAAGGAAATATAACGTTAAAAAATAAAATATAAAAAATTAGAACAACGAAAATTGCTAAAGAAAAATCCATGACAGCAGTGTTAAGGGAGAGGACGAGAGAAGATAGAAAAAATATAAAAACTAAATGAAACAAGAAAATCCGCTTAAGTCAAAGTCATCATGAAACGAGCAAAAAAAGGAAACTAAATGACTGACATATAGACACAAGGACAGACATAAAAACCAGCAAATTCTTGTCAAAAATAAAAAAAAAAACACATGAAAATTAAAAAAGAACAAAATAGAAATTAAAGAGAAAACAAAATAAAAAAGAAGAAGCTAAAATACTATAAAACCCAAAGAACAAAACACATAACCCTCCCACAACAAGTTAAATAAAATAATACCGATAAAGTCCTTATTCTATACACAGATACACACATACATAATGCTTATGTGTATTTTTATTCCCTCCACCACCACAAGCGGTAACGAGGGCATATTATTTTTGTCCTTGCAAGTGTAACGCTAAGAAGAAATCAAAATCTCAGTCGATTTAGCTATGTCCGTCAGTATGTCTGCTGTTGGCACGCTCACATCCACAATTATTGACAGAGCTCAATAAAATTTGGCCCAAACATTTGCTATAGTCCCCAGAAAAAACTAGCAAAATCTGTTCAATATATTAAAATATACGAACCGATATATGTGAAACAAAAACTTCCGTAAAATTGTAAAAGTTATAGACAAAAATATAACTAATTTTATAACTCATTAAGTGATCCGTGTTATATTAAAAAAAAAAAACTTTTATACATTTTATACTTCTCTAAGTGTATGTATGAATGTGTATGTACGAATCATACACGTATTTGCTATGGAGGGTATTGAAGATTCGGCATAGTTGTATTGTTTTTGTTTTAAAGACACACAAACAAATAACTACACAATACAGTTATTTACTTATCTAATGTAAGTATGTGTTAGTATGTTTAACAATGTGTGTTAAGACTAACGAAATTTATATTTATTTTTCCTTTTTTTTTGATTTTTATTGTCTTTTTATTTTTGTTTTCTTCCTTCTGAGTATTTCAAAAGAACCACAACAACAGCGACCAACAGGTTCAATAGAAAAAAATACTTTTGTTTCAATTCCATACATTTTTATGTTATTTTTTCTTTGTGTGTATTTGTAAAAGCTATAAAATCTTTAAAATAAAAGGATGCTTAACAATACAGACATAAAGCTATTAAAATCAAGGGGATTTTCTTAAACTCTCCATGTGTATGTGTGTTTGTGTTGTTGTTGTGCTTGGACTTTTGTTTATGAAATAGGAGACAGACAAGACGTCATATCATTTAGGTTATGCCTGTCATAGTCATATAGTCGTCTCTTGTATTATTTAAACTTATTTGTGAAGACAGTTTTTTTTTCAGAATTTGTTGAAAATAGAGAAAAAATATATATAAAAAGACTTTTATTTTAAGCACTTAAACACACACATACATATATATTTATAGGTACTTTTAAGTGCTGTTTTTTGGAAAAGTGTGTTAACTGTTTAGTCAACATAAAAGTCTGGGTCGAATAAGAGTAAAGAACTTTGGCTTCTGGTTATCAAATAATGAATTTCTATTCAAGTGATTTCTTTAATCTGTCTTAAGTAATAATTTTAATTTAAGTTCATGCCGTGAAGCATTCAAAGATATTTAAACAAATCTATAAGTTTGTGTATGAAGGATGAGAATGAAAAAATCTTAAAACATACTGATTTTAAGCTTAAAAAGAGAAAATTCCATTTGTATTTTAGATCTGCATAATTTAAACTGTTAAGGGTATTTTTTTTAAAATAAAGATTGATTATAGCTGAGATGTTTTCGAGAGGATTTGGAGAAGTACAAGTGCCTAGTGGTCCCGAGGCAC
Source organism: Cochliomyia hominivorax (assembly GCA_004302925.2). Classification (NCBI taxonomy): domain Eukaryota; kingdom Metazoa; phylum Arthropoda; class Insecta; order Diptera; family Calliphoridae; genus Cochliomyia; species Cochliomyia hominivorax. Next base: position 34,212,610 of record PYHX02000495.1, on the reverse strand, counting down.
AGTCAATGACCCTCCAAAGTGACATCTTTGGTATGTTGAACTTTTAGCAAGTAGGAATCCTCTTAATGATTGTATCGAATCCTTAACACCTTTCTCCAATACATCCACAAGTACACTCTTACTGATAACTACGAACAGTTATTTATCTTTGTTTAAAATCTACAACAAAATTTGGACGCCGTTTTAGTGCTCTTAAATTTTCTTTTAACAATTTTAACAATTAACAGCCCTATATTTCTCCACCTGCATCAGCTCCGGGTAGTTTGGTGGATTTGCCTCTCTTGGTGCAAACTACAATATTATTGTTCTTGTACCACTCAAGGGCTTGTTTACCATAGTGACAGGATGTCACATTATGCTAAAATAAGTGAACACATTGTAAAGTCTTGTGAATGGAAGCAGACTTTTGTAAACAATTCTAGATGTAAATAACGGTATTTATAAAGTGTATTCTTTTGCCGCAGCTGCATATTGCTTGTCTATTCTACGAATTTTTGGGAAATTTTGACTGTTTGTGGGTCCTTAAATTTGTTTAACATACCTTCGAGCATCAGAAGAAGTTCCAAAAATTTTGCCAGATCATATGTTGCATATGATCTTGACTTTAATTTCCGTTCTTTGTTATTGGCCTCTAAATTTTAAGCTTTTTTTGTTGAGCTTTGTTGGTTTTTAAACCTGCATTAGCTATAGTTTCTTGTACCAAGTAGTCCGGACTATTTTCCTACCGGATGTGTTAGGAGCTCTTTTGAAAATGCCCTCTATTTTTAGCTTTTGAAATGTCATGCGGCCCATTTCATCTTCACATATACACATTCTCCTGGTACTTTTTAATAATATTAAAACAGTTTGATTGCTGACCTATGAATGCTTGGCCAACGTTTTGTTGGATCAAGTTGGGTTTGTTGAAAATATTAATAATATTATTTAGTACGGACTTTTTTCAGGTTTCTCATTTAATTGGATTAACAATTTTATTGTTAATTTGATTAATAATATATAAGACACGTGTTCTAAAATTCTAAATAAAAAGTTATGTGCGTTTATGGAATATATACCAGTATATATATTTATGAGATATTGAATTTCTGCGTCCATATTATTGGAAAAATTATTATTACATAGATTTTTCCCAATAACGATCTTTCCCTCATTTATCATAACATTATGATTTATCGCCATTTCATCATTTGGCGTTGAAATGGTCCGAATTTTATCCTAAAAATCCTGAACTGTATCATAGTTTTTAAAGAAGTGATAGGAAGGGTCTTCTTACTAAAACTCATACATATTTAAAGAGAAAAGCTTTCATTTGTATGGGGTTTATGGATCCTTTTTAAATTTTTATACACACATATGTGAATAAACATACATGTATCCATGTCTATGTAAACTGTCTTTATTCTGTTATTTATTTCTCAATGTCTGTTGTTATTTTTTTCTTCCCTCTAAAATCCTTATAAATGAAATACATACTTACATCCGGAGAAGAAGAAAAAGATGCTATTAATACTGACACAAAAGTGCTTTTAGTTCAAATATATTTCGTGCAGACAATTTTTTCGTCTTTCTGTTTATTTTTATACAAAACTGTCAGATCTTAATAATATATATTCTCCCATTTTTTTGCATATTTATGTTGACTTTAAAGACAGAAATTCTTGCAAAAAAAAAAAAAAAACAGAAAATTAATCGTCTTTAGACGAAGGAGTGTAAGACTTCAGAGTGGGAAAATGTTAAAAAATATCCTTGTCTATGTTCAGAAAAGATTGTTGTGCTTTTTTCTAAAGCAGCGAATTTAAATTGAAGGTCTAGTACGTCTGGTCTTCAAAAAGTTTTTAATATTATTACAAACATTTATTATCTTATTAAGTTACTTCGGATAATTTTAAAAATAACAAGAAAAAGCAGAAAAAATCACTTAAAATATAAATTAGACATTTTTCAAGGATAAAAAATAAGCTTAATATCATATTTTATATTTAATTTTATGAATTTCTGTCTTTTAGCATCAAACGTTATTTATCACAATTTTAAAAATTTGAATTTAAAAACTACAGAATTATTTATTAATTATAGTAATTAAATTAGAACAAGTAAGAATGTTTTATTCGGCTATGACGAATTTTTAATATCCTCCACCATTAATTTCTAACAATATAATACATTATGTTTCCGCACACGTACGTTATATACATTATACTCTCAAACACATACATATATGGAAGTATTTCTTATATAAGAAAGAAACCTTAATTAACTTTTTTCTACTGAACCGATTAGGAATATAATAATGTATATATATTTCTTGATTAAATGGAAAAAATTTATTTTATTTTTCGATTTAAAATTTGATAATTTACGAAAGTTTTTCGCTTTAATTTAGAGATTGTCTCAGATTTCGCTCTATATCCCTTTACATAATGAACAGATTTTCACCAGTTTTATATAGGAAACTTTCTAGGACCATTGAAAATCCTCAGGCCAAATTTCATTTAGCTCTGTCAATTATTTGGGATGTGAGCGTGCAAACAACAAACAGGCAAACATGCAGACAGACGGACGTAGCTAAAATCGACTAAATTTTTATTTGATGCAAGAATATATACATTATGGGATCTTAGATGACTCTATGCAGAGTTAATATATCCTCTTCACCACATGTGGTGCAGGGTATAACAAGTAAGATTACTATATTCGTCTACACCGAGTCTTCGACACCCTCCACCACAAATGCGTGTGTAGTAAATACTCAAATTAAACACAAAAATACAGGAACACTAAATTAGTTATATTTTTGGATATACTTATTTTCTACTAAACCGATTTTGATAAATTTTGGAAAGAAATGAAGTAGAAGAATTTCATTCTACTTTTCGATTTTGCTTGAATTTAGAGGTTGTCCAGATATCGGTCTATACCTATAAGTATTAAACCGATTTTGCTTGGTTTCAAAAACTTCTCAGAACTATAGGAAATACTCGGGTCAGATATCTTTGAGCTCTGTCAATTATTGTGGATGTGAGCGTGGCAACAACGTACAGACGGACAGAAAGACAGAGAGACAGAAAGGCAGACGGACATAGCTAAATCGACTAAAATTTGGATTTATTGCAAGAATATTTATACATTTTTGTGTTTGAGATGACGCCTTCTTAGCGTTACACACAGAACGACAAAGTTAATACAACTTCTTCACTACTTGTGATGGTGGAGGGAAAATAATAATTTGTTTCTTCAAAATTAAAATTAAATTCTAGAAAAACATTTTTGAATCAAACGAAATTTTTCGTCTCGTTATTAATGTTCTATTGACCTTTTTAGTGATTGGCTTTAATTTAAGCGTATTTCCCTTAATACGATTTAATTTCATTAGAGTCACTTGTTTATTTTATAAATAATCAATATATTTATTTTTTTAATTTTGTTGTTGGGGTTGTTTGTCACCTTCATATCTGAAATTTTACTAGTCACATACATTTCTCATATCAATCAGTTGTACATCACGTTATTTTATCATTTATTTATTTAAAAACACTAAAAAAGAAGAAAAATAAGTTTTTTATTTATTGAGAGAAGAAAAATACATGAACAGTATTGAACACTAAATAAAAAATAACAATAAACGATTTTATTGGGAATTTGTGATTAAAAAGGATCCGGTCATGTGGAATTAAAAACATGCTCTAATTCTGTATTGGAAAAAAAGTTGTGTAAAATATCCACTTTGAATCAGATTTTGCTTTTTTAAACACAGTTGGACAGACCAGATTTTCCTTGGAAATAGATCTGTAACATTTGATCCACCCAGTTCAAGATAATAAATTCTAAATTTTAAAAATCAAAAAGCTTAAGATTTTTTTGATCGGAAAGGCGTCATTATTTATTTTTATATAGAATAAATTTGTTCTTGAAAATATATATAAAATATAAGTCAAAATCTTCTCGAATTTCACTCCTAAAATCTCCAATTAAATAAATTTAGAGCACAGATTTATTAGAAGACTGTAATTAAATCCAAAAAACTAGAAATTTTGGATTTTTTTACATAAGGACATTTTCTATCAATCAATAATCCATATATACACTTTAATTTGGGAATCATAAGATCTCCACTTTATGAAAATTTCATAAAGATATCTTTATCAATTTAAAATTCATGAAAGAAAACTCTTGAACGCAGTCTGAGGAATGGCACCATTCCTCTGTCATGTTTTTAACTGGACAAATTTCAGTCACTTGGAAACAAAAAATCATTTCATAACTCTTAAAAGTGCCACTCGTTTGGACGATGCTTTTCGTTCATAGGTCTCACTTTTTGCATTATGTGAACCGTGAAAACTTAAATGCAAATGAAAAATTTTTTGGATCTGTTGTGTATGTGACATATTCAA